>JABFPJ010004978.1:0-12845 GCA_022817425.1 Gryon sp. ZL-2020 | reverse complement strand
CCAATCATTGATATCTAACGATCGGAAAAATGTTCAAATATTACTTGGCATGTAAAGTCATATAATCATTGAGCAAAGTGAAACAATGTAATATGAAAACCACAGATATATCAGTCACTGTAATCAAGTTAACTTTATGTTTACTTTAAATTGCAAATAGGTGTACATGCAAATGTCAATTTATTTACAAGATAAAGTAGTTCAGTGTATAATTTTACCTAAGCAAAAAAAAACATAGTAAATTGTTCACAGCAAAATTAATATTTTATAGATAAACATAATATTTTATAGATAAAAATAATATTTTAATTAAGAGGGTGCAATAAAAAAGGCATTGGAAATAAAAATTATATTTATATTATGTAAAGCAGTGGAGTAAATTATTTATTTTTGTATGTACACTATTTATGTATAAATTACAAGTTTATCGAACTAAATATCGTTTAATATTATATAATTAAACATTATATAATGTTACAAAAACAATCAATTTTTGTCAATATAAAAGAAGTTGTTTGATACATACTTAAAATGGTATGAAAAACATTTGTATTCATGTTGTATGTAAATCATGTGTTTATTTTTATATTAACAATACGTCAGTAGTATAATTTATACTTGTTTTTGATTCTTTGTACATTTAAATTCATTTTGTGCTAATATGAGTTTTTGTAAGAACTCATGTTTAATAAAGCTAACAAACAAAGCAGAGTCATTCTCTGTTGGAAGGTAATTGAACTTAAAGAAATAAAGTTTATTATACTTGAAGAAGACGATTTTAGTGTCAATACTTGAATTTAAAATTTAATTTCTTTAATACAAGTTGATTTTTATATTAATTAATATATCAAATCATACTTTTGTTTTATATTATTTTGTTAAAACATAGAATTAATGTTAAGAGCGTTATTATTTGTATGAAATATTAATATAAACACTCTTAGACTAACTAAAATTGCCTTTTAATTACAAAGACAAAATAAAGACTAAAATTTGTATTCATATTTTAATTTATATAAAATAATCAGTTATTAAATAACCGTTTTAATAACCGATATAATTTATATTTATATAAAATAATATCATTTTCCTCTCTAATAATGTACAAATGAATTTTTATTCTATTAATGTACAGTATATGTTCCCATCCAGTAATATTTTTACGATTGTCTTACAGTTGAAAACTGTAAAATAGATTGTTACATACTTTATATTTTTTATATACATATTATTATTTATGCATACATACTTGATTGTCTAGTCTAGTTACAAATATACTGTATGTAACAGGATATTATAAGTTATTATTTTGAGTAATTCTTAAGTTTATTTAATAAATGCATTTAAAATATAAGTAAAAAACAAATTCATATGCAGATAAGAACATCACTATAGCAATACAAATTATTATTAGCATTGCATTCAGTACTTTATTTGTAATATTTGCAATAGTGATGCCCTGACAATACATAATTACCTAAATAATGACTGTTTATAATTTTCAGGATGAAAATTCAGTTAGTAAAGACATTAAAAAAATTGCAACTATATTTAAAAACATTACAAAAAATTATAAAAATATTATATAAATTATTCACTTGAAATTAGCATTAATTTAAATGGTTAATTTCTTTTTAATTGTTATTAAATAAATATACAAATCTTACATAATAACACAGAATTCTATTTATAATATAAATATTTAAATTTATTCATTTATAATATAATTACTTAAATTTATTGTAATTTCAAACATAATGCCTTTACCACATGAACTTACATTCTTTCGAATGAATTTCATTCTCTCTATAAGTTTTTTGTCTTTAATAATAAAATTGCACTCTATTTGATCTATGACCAGTCCTTCCGGGTCAAAATTACAAGATAACACACGTAAAATAGTTACTAATCAAATTACATCGACTGTTATAGCGTAAAGTAACTAAACATACATTGTGTAATTTCGTAAAATATAATATATTCAAGTAAACAAAAGATATTGTGTATCTCACAATATGAATAAATCTAAAATTATAAAAATATTTCAAATTTACAAAAGTCATATCAAAATTACATTACCTTTTGAATTGTAATTTCAATGTAATTTTTTTCTTCATTTTTAATAATATGTGCTATTTTTCTTCTGTATAACATATACAGGTATGATATGTTGCACCGTTATAGGACTATTTCAATGTTCATTAATAAAATATCGTTGAGCAATGCGACATTCAAAGTGGCACAAGACCGCTTCTAGTCGTTGGATTCCGAGCCATGTAAATGTCCATGTCATGGTCAGTCCAATTGTTTTCGTCATAATTGTTAAAGGTCTGCGTCGATTCGGCAAGACTGTATCGACTGCCAGGTCGTGGAATGTTGGATTCCAGTGTTCTGTTGCGGGATCTCGGCCGTTGCCTCCTAGATGACGCCTGAGGTGCGTGATTCACTGAAAATCCTGTGCGTGAAATTCGGTCTGACGTTGCCGTCAAAGACTGTCGAGATTGTCGTAACTCTGAAAAACAATTTTTTTTTTCAATATTATATACATTATTTTATTACAAAAATAATACATAAGATAAGATATTTGTAATATAAGAGTTCCTCGAACTTTGGATGAAAATTGAACTTAAATGCACTAAAGAAAGTCTCTCAATTTGACTTGGTAGATTTATTATGAAGATAGTGTTTAATTAAAAGAAATTAGAATGGAATCTTAAAGTACAAATATTATGACGATGAATTTGAATATAATCGAAGATAAAGGGGAAATCATGATAATAGATGTGTGTATAATTATACATCCTGATTAAATATGTAAATCTTATGAAATATCGGATAACGGAAAATAAATTGAAAGAAAACGAAGCGGTAATATAGATAGGAAGTTGGGAATTTGAAGAAACAGTTGCTGTTAGGGTTTGCTAAGGTTTAATTAAAGGCTGGGTACTTGCTGGTTGTGGCAGGAAAAGTGCATCATGATAATATATCTAAATTGATTCAGTATTGAATGCAAGAGTAGATAAATTTACTATATATGATCGTATGAATTTCATTATCATTAATTCATATAGTGTTATAAAACTAATCTAAGTTCTAAGAATTAAGTTCTACACCATCTTAAAATATTCTTACTAGATAAAAGGAAACTAATGTTGCTTACCTGGACGAGTATTAATTAAATTTGACGTGAGCGTGGCGTTTCCAAAGTACCTGGTGGAGTTGTTTGAGAAACTATGGTGAGACTGTCCATCGACCATGGATCGGGCTTTGGTACCATAATGACCTGCTTGAAAAGATCGCATTTCGTCAATACATGAGGCTCTTGTGATGGAACCTACAACGCAACAGGAACCACTAACACATGCCACATAATACTTTCATGCAATTAGTCAACAATTACTCTTTTTCCTTCCTTTAATTAATGTTTTCAAATCTACATTACATTAAATAATTTTACATTACATTAAATAAATACCTTGTCGTTCTATAGGAAAAATTCTTGGCCTCGGTATGCTCCGACTACTATAAACGGAAACTTGGTCCCACTCCTTTTGGACATTGTAAGCGCTGAGAGTTGCCATCGAAGGCATGGGTCCACCTGGACTTGGCGTTGGACCCACTGTGGAGCAACAGTTGACTGGCAAACTGGCAATTGGTCCTCCCATTTTTGTCTGATCAATGCTATTTAGAGTGTGCAATTTTCTCGCTCGACGACGATTTGCAATCAAAAATATGATGACGGCTATCACTATTGTCGTGCAAATTGCAGCACTCGCTGCTATTGTTATCTTGTCCATGTTGGATGTTGGTGAATTTTCAGTTCGCACCTCACGACACTGACTGTATGGTACATTCGCTGGCGTCAGATTAGTCTCTTCTAAAGTTACCACACAGACAATGATGCATTCCTGTTTACAATCGAATGAACGTTTAACTTTAATTGCATCCAGGGTAAAAAAGGAATAACATGATAATACTTTGGTGTTATTAATGCGGAAATGATTGAATTGAAAAAAAAATATATAGAATGTCATGTAATCTAATAACTTTTCATTTAGTTGCAAGTAATGCACATTTTTAATTTTTTATTAAATAGAAATGTTGTATGTTGCGCTGAAGAAATAATTTAATTGCTTTAACTTTTATATAGTTTCTGAAGCAACATTGTGTATTGTATTAATGAGTTAAAGCTAAGATGACGTGAGTCAGTATCTTTGACTCTCCAATTAACTTGATGGACACAGAGTTTAAATGAGATTTAGATTATATTTTCTAAGTTCTATCATATAGTTTAATACAGTTTTAGATATCAAAATTTTTGAAATAAATAGTAATTTAAGTAAAGTAATTGAAAAATCTCAAACCATTTAGCGATTACGGAATATTAAAAAAGTTGTTTTCTGTACTATAACACAAGAAGTGAAAGTCAATTCTTCTTCTTCATATCGCATGCTTGAATGACTTATATTGGTTTACTACGACTCAATGTCAGAAATCGAAAAGGTATTTCAAAGAGAAATGTTCGTAAGTCTTGTATAACCTATGGTGTAAAACAAGAATGTTTCCTTCTTAAGAAAAAAAAATCATCAATCAAAAGTCGACTATTACTGTCAATATAAACATAACACCAGCGATCAGTGTCTGATACTTAATCTTTACTTTAATTACAGTAGTCTAAAATAGCATACGGAAGAAATGAAAAAAGTATTATATATAATATATATATATGTTTACCTGTGAGGGAACATTTTTGATTTTGAACTCCCTTTCACTTGCTTCTAAAGGCGGCGCTTGTTTGAAACTGGTGTCGCCAAACAGACGATAAATCACCCGAAAACCTAATATGTTCGCAACTTCAGTGTCCCAGTAAATAATGACGGAATTGTCCTGTCGTAGCACGTCTTTGACGATGATTTCCTTTTCGCTGGACTTTACTTTGTAATGGGGCGAACCTCGAACCAGAGGTGGTCTCGGATTGTGTACGCTGTTTCCTATTTCTGTATTATACTTTGGCGGTGCCGAGGTAGTTGCTCTGGTTACAAACACGTTGCCAGTTCGACTTGTGCTGGGTTTAACTGACGATGCGAGGGTTGTGGTCGTCACTGTGGTTGTCGTTGTCTTCGGTGTGGTCGCAATTATGGTCGCTGGCTTCTTTTTCAGAATCGGCGGAGCCGTTGCCAGAGTTGATGTCGAAAATGTCGTACTCGTGGTGACATTGTTAATAGTCGTATTTGTCACGGGAATTGACGTCGTCGATGGAACTAGATGATCAACCACGCCACTAACTGGTCCTAATATTAACTTGGTGTCGACACTTTCAACCGTACCAACGCCAACAATTTCTGGCGTCTTTTCACAAGTTAATTCTGTAATTTCAAAAAGGAACATCAAAATAAGGCAATCAAGTATGAAAATGTTTATTTGCGAGCAATTGAAACATGCAATGCAATTATTTGCAATGCCATTTTCATTTAACGAATCGTCCATTAATAATCGTTTATTTGAAAATGAAAATCAATTCAAAGAATAAAAGCATAATCGCTGAAATACTTTCTCTGCTATTCTATAAGTGGACTTGAGATTGTGCATCAATCGTAAATCAATTTCTTATGTCAGTTTAACGTCTAACTCAATGTCATTATGTAATCTCAATTACCAACTTTGATTTGTCTTTTCTTTTTTTTCTTCTACGAGTTCTATTAAACGTAACTGTTTTCATAATCTATAATTCTGTGGGTTAAAATGATGAACAGTTAGCTAGTTCGTTTCCTCCCATGAATGATCAATTTAGTGCAATGTTTATGCAAGACATTTTAATACAAACATTTTTGCGTGTACTTTTATTTCAGTTCATACTAAATACAATGGATAATTAACGTGGATCTTGTATAGAAAGTCCGTTTACTAAAGTTTCTATGATCTTATATATATTATATATAAATATTATTTCAGAAATTTGCCATTTGAGTACAAATCATTTCAAAACTCATTAAAGAAACATCACGTACAAGAAATAGATGATTAGAAAAATACCTTCGGGACTAATGTTGTAAAAGCTCCTATTCCGTAGTCTTTGTGGACTACCGCAGAATTGTGGTTTACGTTCCCGACTAGTAACTTGAAGTTCTAGATCACGAATCCACTCTACGATCCAACGTAATTTGCAATCGCAAACTAAAAATCGACCGCCCAAGCTTAGACCTCGCAAGGTTCCATTTAGATTCTTAAACACTTCCTCAGACACCGTTGACAATGGATTTCCATCAATTGCCAATAATGTTATCGATGGATTGTTTTGAAACGCGTTCACCGGTAATTCAGTTATGAGATTGAAACCAATGTCGAGTACCTAAAAACATAAAATCATACAATTATTTCTTATTATTAAAAGTTAACAAATCAAGTATAAAGATATTTTTCGTTCTTTTAAAATATATTTAATTACTGCAATTTTGAAATTGATATAAAAAGCCGAACAAAATTGGATTAATATTTTAAACTAATAATTTGTCTGTCTAAATAAAGATATATAAATTATGTCAATTACGAGTTTTTTTATTCGTGAGATCAATAAGTCAATAAAATAGCTATTAACTGCCGGAAGCAGGTAAATCAAGACGTAAGAAAGAGAAAAGGAGGAAAAAAAAGAGATGGAAAACAAAATTAAGGCGATATAACAAGTATAAAAGGAGGTTTCACGGTCTAACCATTTAATTACTTTGGTTAATTACAGTTTGTTGGAATAAAACTGTCAACATAGAAAGTACTTTTCATATTAGTAGGTGGCCAATTGGATATTAATATATCAAGTGTATTGAATTAATATATTTTATTTAAAAAAAACTTATAGAAATCTCGTATAATTATTTTTCAATGATAAATAAATAATTGCAATAGAAATTATGAATCTCTTCATCTGTTCAGTTATATAAGTATAACTATTAAAACGTATAAAGCGATTAAATGAAATCATTTATTTAATAAGTTATTTGAAAGAATTACGCGCTGATGAATTACATTTGAAGTTATTAATAAAATTAACGCGGGTATTCAACTTCATTAAAACCTAACGTTATTAATGAAGTTGCAAGATATTACTGTAATATATTTTCATCAGCAATAAAATTAATTGAACTTATCGTATTCTATAAAATAAAAGTTCTCAGATATATTTAAATATCAAATTATTGCTATATCCTGAGTAACAATAAATTGTAAATATTAAAATATTATAGTACACAATTTATATCATACAAAATTATATATTCTAAAGTATTTTCTACGTTAAATAACTGTAATTTGATTTATCGAAGTAATTTTAATTTATATAGTAATTTAAAATAATGCATATAATAATTCTAAATCTTTATCTGTAATTTATGATTATTTAAAACAAATGATTAAACAATAAAAGACCATTATTTGTCATATTAAATAATACTTTTGTTTCAATTTTGCAGGAACGATATAAAATGATCATCTTGAAATACCTTTAAATCATTGACACTGTTGATAGCGCTGGTTGGAAATTCATCGATAATATTATTCAGCAGACTGAGCGAGCTTAGCTTGTTTCTAATGCCATAAAACGCATCGGCGTTAATCGTCTGGATCAAGTTTCTCTCGAGGTTGAGGCCAGTGAGTGAATCCAAGCCTTCGAAGGCCTTTTGTCCGGCGAGACCAGGCAGTTCTCGGATGCTGTTTTGCGAAAGGTCAAGGAAGGCCAACGTGCTGAGTCCGCGCAGTGCCTCGGGCACCTTTTTTTGTCGCGTGCCCTTAAGGTTTAGGTTCTTCATGGTTTTCTCGAGGCCACGAAATGCCCCTGGCGCCAAATTCACCTCATTGTCCGACAACTTAATTGTTATCAATTTCAATCCCTCAAAAGCACCATCCTCGACATTTGTGATTTTATTAATCGACAAATCCAGGACAGTTAAATTTTGTAACTTCTTTAATGCCTCAGTTGGCACTTCCGTTAATTCATTATCTTTGAGATTCAAAGTCTTGAGACTATTTTCTTGGCCTTCAAAGGCATTTGGCTCGATATTCTTAATTCGACAGCCAGAAAGTTGCAGATTTAAGATCTTCAAGTTCGCTAAGGATCCGTTTCGTAGTGTGTTAATGGTGCTGTTGTTCACGTAAAAGAGGTCGACCACGACCTGCGACGCGTATCGACGCATGGCGCGCACCAACTGCCCGTAGTCCACAATATCGCACTGCACGGACAATTCTTTCGCGAGATTGAAGTCGCAGATGCACGAGCTTTCCAGCTCGGCTACCTGATTTGACCACGGACATGGCGATGTGCCCAGCACCAGGCTTACTAGGCTCAAAATTAGTCCCAGTTGCCTGATCAAAGTACCTGTTAACACACAAACACAGTCATTTAAATTTACATCCAATTTTAATATTAATATATAGAACAACAAAGTAGACTTTCAGTAAGAAAGTTTGTTATTGGGAATCAATTAATTGTTCAAGGAACAATTATTTTAACATAACATTATGCGAATTATACTCCAATAAGTCGAGTGTAATGCTGTACAGTGAAAGCATTAATACTATGTTTCAGAGATAATATACAAAAATGAAATAAATAAAGTATTGAAATGAGATAATGACGGTCTCAAATTTGCCGTCTAAAATCACGCAATATAGTTTTATTAGTCTCCGAGTACATTGGTAATAACATATTTTATAGATATTGATACATATTAACGTATAATTTTCCCAAACTCATTTCTACACTAGCATTTCGATATTGCTGGCAAATAGTATTAACTTTTCTCACACTTTCAATTGGAAAATGACGTACAACCTTGCTTATAATTCTTCGAAGAAAAATTTACCGTAATTTATGTAATTGATTTCGGAAAATTATCCAACTTCAATGATTCAATTAAAAGTGTCTATAATACAAGTTCTTTTTTTGTTCCACAATAAAGGAAATGCTTAAGCATAACTTCCTCTTGGTTTATTTGAAATGCCTTTCAAGAACATCGGATATTAAAATCGAGTCAAATAATCAGAGCATATAAGTGTTTAACATCATACACTATTATCACAAATGATTCGTGCTGAATTTGAATGTTAAATATCAAACGAAAACGATTAATCATGAAATATCAATTGAATCAAACATTGTACTTAGAATGTTTAAACAAATGCAAATATCAATTAATGCATTTATCCTACGTATTAATGAATAAATATTTCCATTCACACACTATCAGTGTGTCGAATCATTTTTATGCAGACACAATGTATGTAATTATCTATATATTAACTAACAAATTAATCGATTTATCTTTATAAGCTGACGTTCAAGTGTTAGAAAAAGTCGTATAATATTGGCACATATTGAACTAATTAAGAATTACTTAATTACAAATTATCCGTCTAAGTGAACCGGCGTGTATAAGGCAATAAGATGCGGAACACTTGCCAATAAGGGCACAAAGCTTGATTTCTATAGCGCACGTTAAGTTGCACGCTGCTCGTTATAATAAAGCATTATTATAGACCACGTGGTATACGATCAAATGTTTCGTCTCTTTAATGTAAAGAACATTGAGAAGGTAACCGTAAAATCAGTCCACGAAACTTCCGTTTCGACACATACATGGATAAGTTTCTCATTGAGTTCAACTTCAGATATAACTGCGTTTTCGAACAGTCACCGCAAAACATATTCTTTAGGTTCTCCTGGCTTAGCAATAATTAATACCGGCATAATCATTACTATCATTAGTTTATTTTATCGTGATCATTATTTATATGCACTAAAAATTCTTTCAACTGGCAAAGTGTTTCGTCGTATTTATTAGTTGTAAAATGATTATGTGTATTTGATATATACATATGGACGTATGATGCAGAGATATTGCGAAAGTTCATTTTTATTTGACTTTATATCTAATTTATTATGGCATTACGTATTGTGACAGAAATGAAATTGTAATTTCAATCATTTAAATTATGCATTTTTTGAATGTAAAGCAAAATCGCATTTTTAATTGTAAAATCATTTTTTAAAACGATATTATAGGACATGAGATAACGTTGAATGTATAATTTAAAAGTGAAGATCAGATCTCGGTAAAAGAACTGAAGTTTCGCAACAATTTGTACGAAAGCATTGTACGATTAAGAATTCGTGCACTGGATTTCGAAGCAGCGATATGCGGTCAGAGAGTCGAGAGTCGCGGATCGAGCTACTTCATCGATACACATGTTTTCAGCAAACCAATGAATTCCATCCTTTCACTTTCATTTTACCCAACTCTTTGAGTTCGCTATTTTTTCGTCTAATCTTTTGGAATGTCGCATTTTTTTTTCTTTTTTCATTTTTAATCTTCCAAGAAGCAGTATAAAGGAATCATTATAATCCAATCATGGACCTTACGAGCAACGCGCAGAGATGCACAATTTCGAAACACACGCCGGTCGATCAGAAACACGGCGTTAATTTTGCCCGCACGGGCGCAACGTCGAGGCATATAATTACACGCGCGGCGCTGTGTAATTCATCACGGGGCTTGGAAATGATGCATTATTTTGCGTCGTTATGTCATTTCAGCGCTGGGAATTGACTGTTATCAGTCGCTTAACACTCTATAAAGGAATTTTGATTGTACGTATCATTAGGTGCCTGTTTCTAACAAGTTTTGCTGGCCAATGAAATGGAAAGAATGCAAATAAGCAAATGCAACGTAAAGGAAGAAGCGTCTGAAGAAGAGCAAATGCAAAAACATGTTTCCAATTAAATATATCATCGATTTGTTATGGAACATTTTCTTCTTTTCTCTCTTTAACTTTTTTTCTCGCTTTTTCTTAATTTTTAATATTTCTTATTTTTAATTTAATTTTTGTTTAATCTGAGAAAGATTGTTTTTGTATGCTGAAGCAACGGCTTCGACTGAATTTGATGAAGTTTTCCCAAACACGCGCATTGTATCAAAACTCACAATGAGCATGCAATATTCCCAACCATTTAAAGCAAGCATCCACAAATACGCGGCACATTTTTGCGTTTCACAATTCGTCACGAAATGTTTCATCGTCGTCGTGTAAAACGCAAAGACGATATATATGCCTCCTCCAAGCTGTTTCTCAACTTGAATATTTTGATGATGAATGTGAAAATTACACAATAATCACGCGTAAGAGTTATAATGTTATGTACATATAAAATAATACACGCTCGTTCAAAGAATGTCGCTGGTGACAACAAAAAAGTGTTGTCCGATTCGATTCTTGTTTATTCATTGTTAATTATTAATCATTGCAATACTACTTTTTCTGCAGTTTTGCAGAAAAGTACTGATTTCTGATGTAACGTAAAGAATAACAAAACTGAAAGTATCTCAATTGTAAATTACACAGAAATTACGTTCAATATTAATTTTCTTCAAAAAAGATTGTAATTTTGTTGTTTTACAACGAAAAAAAAATGAACTCACATTCGTTTTCTAGTTACAAAACATACAATTAAAATTCGAATTAAATCATAAACGTAAAACGAAAATTGTGTATTTTGTGCGTGGATTATGTAAAGCGGCAGTTTGGGAAAAATGCATGCTATGACTAATAATTTCATACAGCTAACAAGTTGTATGATAATTTGTGTACAAATCTGCGCAACACCTACGATAATGAAAACGAATTCTGACAATTGTATGTTGAAGATAACACAAATGACGGGACTCCACTCATCCTAGGTGATTGCTAAAATAATACCCACATTACTAGATGAAACCAAATGAGAAGAAAAGAAATGAAAGAAGTTGGCTGATACTACGTGCTGATATAATATGAACAAACATCAGGTTCCCGATGGGTGTTCGTTTGAAGCAAATAAAGAGAAAGGACATTCCTTATGTTCATTTCAAAGACTTTTGTGGGATTTCATGTTTGCGTGCTTAGTGCGTTAGTGTAGACATTCCTGGCGCAGTGTGGGAGCGCTGGAAACTCGTGAAAGCTGTTAAGTACAATGAGCCATCACCAAATCCAGAAGACTTTCGTGTTTGAATTAATTACTTTGTACGTGACTTCGCTCTATATTAAGGATCGAGGCTAATCTAATGTAATGAAACAATTCTTCTTCCCATCTTCGAGCCAAACTGCAACTCTTATTGAAAATGAAATGTTCCCTTAATCGCTCAAAATTTTACACTGAGAGAAATATCTTGCTAAATATGCTATACTTTTCTTGCTAACTGAGGATATACTTTGAATCTTGAATTAATTGCTATATACAGTATCGCAAATTTAGTTAATGAAAGGACGATTTATTTTGCTATTTGTAATTTGAGAAAATGCCATACAGTATTGCACTTGATTATTTTTGTTGTAAAATAATTGAGCTACTTTTTTATTCGTTATTTTAACAGTGTCACAATAAATATCCCTTGTTTTTAATCTAACTATTTATTTTTTTTAAGACGACAGCAACAACACAAGATATTTTTTAATTTGACATTATATTAGTGAAATTTTAAATATTGTAATACTTAATTATTTATTATTTATAAGTTAACTGATTGTACAATACATAATACACAAATGTATAGTAGCAAACACTTACATGAATACGCTCATACAATGAGTAAGTGGTTCTTGGTCCTTATATAATACTCGCGAACATTTTCAACTACTTTCGAGAAAGTGCCACGCCACCTAGCGGTCATTAGTTTGATAACATTTAAAATAAAAGCGGGAATCAAATCAGTATTACATTATTAAATTAATAAAATCTTTAATTTTTACATATTTTTGAAATTACTTTGAGAAAAAATGATTTTTAATTATAAAATAAATGTGATATATTATTTACATTATTATTT
>JABFPJ010004977.1:0-12847 GCA_022817425.1 Gryon sp. ZL-2020 | reverse complement strand
ATGCCATGGCGAATATTGTGGCAACCATGGCTAGACCTGTGACAATATATATTGTTGCATGTTTTTTTAGAAGGAAGCTTCAGGTACCTGGGTGCACTATATTTTTGTTACACCCTGTATATATCCATACTAATATATAAAATTGAAAATATGTTTGTTTTTTTGTTTGTTTGTTTGTATGTCAATCACGCAAAATCTACCGGTCCAATTTAAACCAAATTTTCAGAAAATGTAGTCCTATCTCTCCAAAGTGTCGTAGACTTCTTGCAATATCTGCACTAGATTTTTAGAAAAAAATCATTTTGTGTCATAGGGGATGTAACAAGGGATGTCACAAGGGATGTCACAGGGGATGTCATAAGGGATGTCATAAGGGATGTCATAGGGGATGACATAGGGGATGTCATAAGTGGTGTCATAAGTGGTGTCATAGTGGTTCATACGGAGTTTATGGGGAGTTTATAGGGAGCTTATAGGGAGCTTATAGGGAGTTTGTAGAGCGTCCATAAAGAGCCCATAAAGAGTTTATAGAAATACCTCTGATGAAGCTAGGAATTTTGCTGGGAGTCATAGGCGGTCATAGAGAAGGTGTCACAGGCTTTTTGCCGGGCGTAGCCGGCGATTCAGCTACTATATTATATAGTTTACTTATTCAAATTCGGATAGTGTATAAATTTTTTTAGATATGCATATTTTATAATACATTTATTAATGCTCTGATAATGGTAACAATAAGATCTAAACAGAAAAGAAAAAAAAAAGAAATCTGAAAAATTGTATATAATAACACATTGGAACATAAAACAATATAATTTAATTGATGAAATATTACAATACATTGGAAATAGAAAAACAAGTTTTAAAAAAGAGAAAGTTAAAATGTTTTTGTTTTGACCTTACTTTGTTTTGATTTATCGACTTAGGCGTAAGAAAAATGACGATCAGTATTTTGCGAGATACGTAAGTGTGCGGAGTTTCGAAGATTTTATTTTTAGTTTTTATGTTTTCGCGTCCGTTGTAATTTACATTGCAATTTTTGTATGTCATCGAGAATCAGCGGAACCACGATTGAGACACAAACAAAATATGTAAGTAATTATTTATTTAATGAAATATCCACCGATTTTCAAAAAACAGTTCGATGTTCTGAATGGAGCTTACATCCCACATTCAAAATAATACAACTATTTAATAAATGTGTTTTACATAAAAGTGTAATGTAATATAGAACTTTTTATATACAGTTTGAATTATTGTGTTTACACGTATATTTGCCATATAAGCCAACAATGTAGATGAAATTATATTCTATACACTTCTGAATAATATGTAGACAACAATAAAAGATTTAAATAATATTAATCATTAAAATGCGGCACATGACCTAGCGATGTGTAGTTACTTATACATACCAATGTAAACTATTTATAAACTTAACCTATAAATTGACAACATTAACAAAAGTGGTTTTCTACCTTTAATTATGAATTTAATGTAATTTTTAATGTAAAAATTTAAAGAAACAATTGTATTTATTACAATTAAAAATAAAAAAGGTATCTATCAAATTAAAAATTAATTTTATTTATAAATAAAATTAAACATTTAATTCAATAAATGTAAAAACTTAAAAATAAAGAAATTGATTTTTTAATGTGATATAGTACATTACTGCCGAGGGAGCCAATGCGCCCGAGGCATGTATGTTATTTTTCCTTACTCTATGGGAAAAGTAGTTACTTTTCCCACTCTCGTAAGGAAAAGTAATATCCTCAATTTGTGAGTTCAGACGATTCTTTTCTCTCTCGTTCGAATGGCAACACTCGCTTCGCTCGTGCTGCAATCCTTCTCACTCATGAGAAAAGTATCTCCTGAACTCACTAGTTGAGAAATATACTATTACAGTCTTGCGCAGCAGGACTTACGATATATAACAATATATATCGTAAATGGAACGGATTAGGATCAAATGTTGTAAGCGACAGCTTATGGCACGACGTTCTACTTTTGTCCGGTTCGTAGGACTGTAAAACATTTTTTTCATTTCTAAATGTAATAACTAATTTTTTTATTTATTAATTATTACATCAAGAATAAAATTACAATAATAATTTTATAAATAAAATAAGAAAACTTTTTTTGTTATATTTGTCAATGTATAGGTTAAGTTTATATAATTTACATTTATATAATTAACTCTACTTCGGTAAGGTGTAGCTGCATTTCAGTAATTAATACCCTAAAAAATTACAATGAATTTGTAAATGGTCTGGTGAGATTGCGCATAGCTTTCCCCAAAAAATAACTTATGAAAAATATTCTGTTTAATTAAATGATCTACTCCCCTTTCCCATTTTCAAAGCAGTAAAAGTTACACAAAAATTGATCGGATTATATCGGCGAGATATATTAACACACACAAAAAGAAATAATTGTTATTGCATAATTTATTTAATATACATTCGATGTTCTCATTAGGTTTCTTAATTTTGTTAGTATATTTGATGATAACATCATAAGGTATTGCGAAATATGATCGGGTTGTAGGTAAAAACAAGACTAATAGAATTATCAAAACTTACAAATCTAATAAAATTCATAATAATAAAAAGAATATCAAAAGTAATCTAATTATACAATAAATATTATTTAATGTCTTATTTGTTAATATATCTTGCCGATTATTTTTTGTGTAACTTTTTCTTTATAGTGGGGAGGGGGGGGGAAGTAGATAATTTAATTAAACATTTAATATTTTCATAACTATCATAGTTTAATATTTTTCATAACTCTTGTGCAACTATTTTCATAAATGAATATAAAATATTTATTATAATGATTTATTATTTACAAATAATAATGCAAAAAAGTCCTTATATATTGTCAATATTTATATTGTTTCATCTAATGTACACACAGGGAAATTTTTCGGAATAATTGTAAACTATATAGTTTACAGCAACGAGGACACACCAAGCCTATTTTTAAATTTATTCTTGCAACTATGGGAAAATTACTTCAATAAACTAACAGATACTTTTGAGATTCTAAAAGTAAGTAATAGAAAATACATTACATTTTTCCTATAGTTGCAGGAATAACTTTAAAAATATGCTTGATGTGCCCTCGTTGCTGTAAACTATAGCAATTATTCCAAAAAAATTCCCTGTGTGTATATTGCGATGTTTTTTTAAAAGAAATTCCTAAAAATGTTTTTCGTCTAACCTGCACGCGAAGTGTCACTTCGCTTCCTGTGAAGCAGCGTGCAAAGTATTACTTCGCCGTCTAGGGCGGGAAGACCTTCCTAGGGAGCGAAGTAATACTTCGCGCACCGCCACAGAGTGAGAAGTGATATTTCACGTACAGCTTAAGTCGAATAATCATATTTTTAAAATTGGCGCGAGACCCATTATTGCTCGGTTGTACTTTGGCCCTTGTCTCAACGCTCGTAGGGCTCTCGGCTTCGTTTCGGGCAACCCTCAAGTGTTGATACTCGATATTTAGTCAATATACTATTTACTAAATATATGTATGATGTTCCTAATAAGACTTTTTCAATAAGTTACAGCCATTTGAAATTGGTAATTTTTATTTTAAAAAAGTGATGCGTTTTGTTTGTGACCAGACATAAAAACACAAGCATACATAAACACACATAAACTCGTACAAAAAGCCATAAACACAATTTAACATACAGTAGTCCTAGGTAAAAATGTCAAAAATTGATTAAAAACATGTTTTTTTCAATCAATTGTAATTTCGTTAAATTTCATCCAAAATTAACTTTTTTTTCTTTTTAATTTGTTCAGAATTAACCAAATTTTTTTTATTTTGAAGCGAAATCAATAGCTTTATTTGGCGAATTTTGCAGAAAAATGCAGTTTAAGTTGATGCATTTTTTACATTATTTTTTGGTTATGTTTACAGGGCTAAAACGTAAAAAAATGTCACGTGTAACAAAACTTGCGTTTCACATATCGAATGTGGAAGAATTCACCTTTAATTTAAAAAAAAAACTTAATTTTCGTTGATTTTTAAGAAAGTTACAGTCTTTTGAAAATTAGCAATTTTTGGGATGAAAAAAGTGATGCGTTTTTTTTGCGACCAGTGTCTAAACGCATTAGAATTTTTCACGATTAGGGATTCCTCATTTTGCTATTAGTAATAGTTCCGTAGTTCAGGGAAGAAAAAAACCCTTTCCCTCTCCAGCGAATTTTTGAAGGACGAGAATATTCCTTAGAATTATATTAAATATTCAACTTACAAAAAAAAGGCAAATACAAAAAAGATGTCTTTTTTGTGCTTACCACTGCAGTATTTTTTAATAATAACTTTTTCAAATTTTATTTTTTCGTAAGATTCCCTCGATTTGGAAAATCGTATGACGGACTTTCGAGCGCAAGTGCCCTTATAGAATCCGGCCCCTCAATTATGGAAAATAATGCTTATACACAAAATGATAGTTTTATTATTTTGCGTATAAGCCGTCGGCTAAGTTTGCAATCATTAAAAATAAAAAAAGCGCCAAATACAAAAGAAAAATTAATAACTATAAAAAAATTATAAAATACTCAGAAACTCAGAAAAATATAAACATTTTATAAATATTTCTGAAAAATAGAGAAAACTGAAATAAAAAAACTTAGTTTCAAAAATGATGTAAACATTAAGTCGTTTGGTGCTTGGCAGTTATACAGCTATAAATAACTGCCAAGTACTTAAACGACTTAAAGTTTACATCATTTTTAAAACTAAGTTACGTATTGAAACTTATTCAAACTGAAGACAACTTCAAATTGCACGCTAAATAAAAGTCTAATAAAAATTACTATATTTATAATAAAAATTACTATATCATATATAAATCTGAGGACAACTCGATATAAATGTAAAAAAATATTATAAAATAAAATAAAAAGTATAATATGGTATAGTAAAAATTGGTACGCTACATTATAGTTCTTATTAAATTCCGTGATAAAAATTGATCTATTATATAAAACCTTTTTCTTTACCATGTACTAGTTTTTCCCATAAAATATAGTAATTTTCTTCATTGATGTCAAATTGTTCTCAGATTCGTAAGTAGTATAGTAATTTTTATTAGAAGTTACAATAATTTTTATTACACTTTTTTTTAGCGTGTGTTAAGGATGATGGGGTACAAATTTTAATCTGTGGTTTGAGATGATGAAAAATATGTCTCTGATTGTTGAGTTAATGTTCATCACCCGCGTGGAAAAATTAATCTGGATATAGTTTGGCAAAGTGTATCCAGACTACATCCATACTATATCCAGACTGCTTTTTCCACTAAGGCATGTATTAATAATTTTTGGGTCTATCGTTTCCCTTAATGAAACTTATGTATTTAAAACTTCTACACGAAGTTATGTTTTGTTTCGTACTTGGTAATTTTTATTTGAGTTTTTTATATGATTTTTCTTTATATTATTTCATACTTGGTAAACATATTTTTTTAAATTTTGTATTTTTCTGAGTTACTGATTTAATGTAAGATTGTAAGTAGGCGACAATTTGTTATAAAAATACAAGATTCTAAGCTGAACGATCGTCGCGAGCCAGCGGGTTTATCGGTCTGTCGGTCGCGTCGGCCGAAACAAAAAAGCCCCCATCCGCAAACGGCCTTGAACTTCGGGCCGCAGTCGTCTCCGTTGGCCGAAAAACCGTGTCGCAGTTTTTCCCGCGGCCGCGAGGAATGATCCTCGACAACGACGCTTCTTATGGACTACTTGTTAGTTCGACGGAAGGTCGGACCTCCCGATCGTCTCCTACGAAATCAACTCCTGCTAAGATTTGTCGTTAGAATGTGCTATGTCTTTTTATCTAAATCAGAAACAGTGCAAAGGATAACACATTTATAATTATTAATATATATCTAACATTACTACAAAAGACATTTTGTTATGATACTATTAAAAGAATCCCGGAAAAATTTAACATTTGAAGATGAAAAATGCTTATCAAAACCATGAGTAAGAAAGACAAAAGAATGACGTATTCCCCCAATTAAAAATTGATTATTGCTTACATTTTAATGTGATTTAGTCATTTTATTGGCAGTAAAAATCCAGTAATTTCTTCAAAATTTTAGATTTGTCCGTGGATTATGGAGCACTTTAGTCATTTTTTATTTATTTTTTTACTGCGTATAACATTTTATTTCGAATTTCGACCATTTAGGGTAACTGAGTTAGTCTCAATATATTTCTATTTATATAAACTCCCACAAGTGATCAAAAAACTGTATTGGTAGATATGATTTCTGGCGATGCCCTAGGCGTTATGTTCAATTATTGGGGTGATTTTTTATGGCATCGCTTTTTTATAGAGTTTCCCTTCAAGTTAGTCTACATATGAGTATGTGTTTAAGACACGCGTGAAATTCTCGCGCGAGCCAAAGAGACCATTTCAGGGGCGCTTTTTGCTTCTGCTCCGACCGAAGCATGACCTTTCCCAACATTCACCATACGAGACGATCCCTGTTTGCGTTTTTACTTCACTGAAATGACGCTCTTGGTTAAAGGGTAGAATGGCCGATGTTAGGTCGAATTATGATGCGTTCCATTTCTGTGTAACATGTTGTTTAGGTCATAGTTTATTGATGTTTGATTATAGGATATTATATTATTATGGTACTAATGAGGTGAAATTATAAAGAAATGAGACTATATATTATGACGCGAGTAAAAAATGTTTCAAATGATATAATCAAGTTTACTCATGTATTAAATAAGTTCTATATGTCTTTGATATGTATATAAAAGTTATGGCTTGAAAATCTAGATATTTCAAGTTATTACTAAAACTGATTTTGAATATTATAATTTTTGTACATACACGTAGCCAAATAATACAGGATTTTTTACTGTTGAGACAGTATTCGATCTGTGTAAGACAACAAACAAAAGAAATTACTGTTTTTTTCTAGAAAAATGTTTGTTTACATCATAATAATTCTTGTTAAAAACAGTATTTTTGTTTATTTCTTGTCTTAAACAGATCGAATTCCGTCTCAACAGTAAAAATTCCTGTATTATTTAGCTACGTGTAGGTTTTTTTTAGAAATAAATCTATAGATACGATTTTGCCAAAAATCACAACTAATCTATAAAAATTAAAAAAAAATAAAAGAAAAATAATCAACTATTTTATGTTAACGATGTGATTCTAATTAAGAATAAATGTGGTAAAATTGTTCAACTTTCCAATTTAATGCACAAGGTCATGTAAACCACTGATTATGATGAGTTTCATAATCTGACAGTTAATTTGTCAATGTAATTTCGTTTTGTCTTTACTTAATTCTGGAGTCACTTGACAATGATCGCGATAATAATAGCGACATTTTGCAACAATGGTGTAATGTTCGTCTTCCGCGGTCAGTTTGCGAGTGAACGAACCGAGACTTGACTCTCGGTATGGCTTGAGTTGTCTAAGGCTTACAGTATTCCGGTGTCGTTAATTGTTTCCGATCGTTGGTCGTGTCGGAAAAAAATGTTTCGATCCTTGTCTCGCAAACGTGCCTTTTTCTCTCGGCGCGGTTTAACGGGCTTTTTGTCCTTCAGCGGGACCGTTCGGTTCGATCGGGCAGACGCTGCAAATCGTGCAAACACCGAGAAACTATTCGGCCGTCTTTTTTTAAATCTTTTTTTAAGCCGATATAACGAGCCAAGTTCCGTTCCAAATTGGAGCTGATGATGCAGCTTGCGCGCATTTATCGATACATACCAGCCGACTGGCTCATTACAATTTACCATTTACACGTCTCAGCCTTACATGACTCTTCGTCGTAATGCTTTGCTTTATGGATATTTCTTTGTTTCGCGTTAGAGTATTTTTGTAGTAGAATTGTCGATAGAGCATCGCGAACTTGATTATTTTAACGGATTATAAAAGCACGGTGTTAATGGATGACTCGGAGAGTAATTGCGAAAAATTATATAGTATATGCTTAGATGTCTGCAATACGTAAACCTAACTTATTTCGTAGAATGTTTCTTTATCAGCATCGGATATGACCTATTACTATTATATAGAATAAGATGTTTGGATTGTACTATTAACATGTTTACAAAATTGAATTGAACTTCACAATTTGTTTGCATCAAAAAATCATATATGTTTGTTTAAATAAAATCTGAAATTAAAATGAACAAAAAATATGTTGTGTTCATTTTCCCTTCGTATCTTAAATGAACATTTTTAATGAAGCCATACAAATGTGTAAAAGTGACTTTGTCATATTTTATTAAATGCCCATTTCTTACTGATGAAACTTAATGTGAATAATAAATTATAAAGTAAATTCAATTTATTTTTTAGTTTGTTTAAAATCAGATGTTGATTATTTCTTCAAATTATATTCCTTATATTGATTATATTCGCTTATATTCCTGTTGCTAAAAACTCGGCACATCTCACTGCCACTAGAAAGACAAACGGACTTCTTAATAAAAGTATAAAAAAGTAATGCAATATGAGAGTTAATAATAATCATCATGGATAAAAAGCTCATTCGGTAATATGCTGTTAACTAGTAAAATGATCGAGTTAGCTAGTTTTTCCTATAGCCACTAAATACTTATCTCTGATCTTGGAAATTGTGGTTTGAAATACTAACCGATAAGAAGAAAAACATTTGTTCACTACAAATTACTATAATTTCTTTGAATTTAATCATTTAAATAAAAAGAACAAACAATATAATGTATATCTTCACAAATAATTTTATTATAAGCTATCTTTTTAAACACTTGAATAAAATGACTATATGAAATACATTTTTCAAGTATTGCATATTTGTTTCCAGTGATTTAGTTTCTAAATCATAACGAATGTTTTCATAGAAATATTTAATTGATATATGTAATATTAATGTGTACTCATGTAAATGAATATATTAATTACTATTTCTTAAAACAAAGTTTAAAATAGTACTATATTTTTGAATTAATAGTATTAAAATAAATGACGTATTAATGCGTGAAAAATGGGTAGACACCGAAGGACTATTGAAACAAAACAGATGAAAAGCGTTGGCAATCTCTTTGCAACTGGATAAAAGAGGTTGCCGCGGTTCGATGCGGCGTAGAGTAGCCTTTTTTCTCCCCGCATCGGGCGGTGATACGTCGTCGTAGCTTTCTCCCCGTCGCGAATCCGCGGACCGGGGCTGTCGAGCGCGGTGGTGGCGGCGGCGGCCGACTCAGCGGCGCGACCGAGCTGCGCCGGAATCGGCCGAAGCCGGCCGAACGCCCGTTCGAATCGCAACTCCCGCGTCAGTGTAGATACCGCGTTCGCGGTCCACGGTTCACGGTTTACGTACGGCAAGAGCTTTTTTGCTGCGCCACGCGTGTTCACCAGTTGATATTATATCGCGTGAGCGCGCTCTTCGCGGGCCTAGCGAAATTCATAAAAACGAAAGCAAAAAGCTCCCCCCTCCTTCCAAAAAACAGAACAAAAGAGGAATAAACGAAATAATTGCAAATTTTGCATCAAGTTAACGAGTTTTTGAATTTGCCGCCATGCGGATGGTGCCGGTAGTGGCGGGAATGTCAGTGTTTTTTGGACTCGAGGAACTAGTGATAAAAACTAGTGATATGAAGTGTGCAATATACAAAAATTAGAATTATAATAGAAGCGGTTTACTTGTCAGTTTGTTTGTACAAAACGTCATCGGCTACGGCGATGAAAGTCATTCATGTGTTAACTTTAACTATTATTTTAATGTAATAAATATCGTTATTTATATTTTCTTGTTAAATTCAACCATAACAATTTAAAATAATAAAAAGGTAAAGATATAAATAAATAAAACACAACAATGTATAATATAAACACTTGAATAAAATTGTTTTGTTGACAAATGTTTCAGTAGGTATGTGGAGATGTGCAATAGTAACTGCAAACTGTTCGGTCTGTATTGGTGATGCATGCTCTTTGGTGTTGTTGTGATGCTGAGAAAACAGTGTACGTCGCTAAACGAGTGAGTAGCTTAAATTGAGTTTTTACGTTGAGTGCGGTGTTACAACTATTTCCGTCAGTTAGAGTTAAGAGCGATAGAACATAGATTATCGCGAAACAAGTTTAGGACCTTCGTGGACTGATTATTCTTGAGAAATAAGTGTTAAAGTAAGTGCGACAATTTCACCAATTGCGACCAACATGTACCCTTGGTACCGGGACGGCATGACTGCTGCCGCGGCCGCTGGGCTCGGCGGACCTGTGGGAATCTCGAGTTTTTGCTCGACCACCCCCGGCCAAGGTGCTACAACCATCAAAACAGAGAGCGGCTATTCTGACTGCATGCTGGCACTCGATTATGTCCAGAGCAAGGTAAGACACAATCAATTCCATTATTTTATTATTCATACCAAATTTAGTATTTGAGACAGATTTTGTGCTTATGAAATTCTCATTTTTTAAATTTTATATTTGATGTTGTTTGAAAATATTTCGTTTTGTGCATTTAATTATATTTTACAAGTTTTTGCTTACTTGGAAATGAAAACAAAATACCAAACAATTTTTTGTTTCATATTTAAAATATTTCGAATCATTTTTTGTGACTGTGAAAAATGTTTTTCATACAATATATTTAACAAATGCAATTCGTGTGTTTGTGTACTTTTAATAAATGTTTCAGTTGGGAGAGATTTTACATTTAATCAACTGGGAAATTCATTTTACAGTTATAGTAGTTAAACAATTGTTTAAAGTACTCTAGACTTGGAAATTAAGAATTACATATAAGGCAATAAAAATTAATTAAATGCTAAGATAGTTTTTGATATTTGTACTTATTTTTAAATTGTACAAGTATCTATATTGATTATTGTTTGAAAAATAATGTTCCATTTGGCTTAAGATTATTTTTAAACTTTATTAAAAAGATAAAAATGAATGAATACTTATAGTCTGGGTTCGAAGAACAGTGTCACTGAAAATATATTGCTCAATTATTTACATTAAATTGTTTAGTCAGTTTTTTAAAACATTGTCCTTATTGATGATAAAATTATATTTACAATATTGGAATGAAATTCGAGGAAACATTTTTTACATATTTTATTCAGTTGACGTCATTTTAATTGTTTAATCTGAACGATTAATTAATCGTTCACGTAACGTATATGATTATGAGAATAAAGTTAAAAAGTTATTATTTTTATGACTAATTTGAACGGATTAAGTATTATCAATTTTGATTATAAAAAATGTAACAACCAAAATATTTTACAAAAATTTAGATAACTATATATATAAGTTCTTGAAGAATGTCAAAATATTACTATTAAAATATCTGCGAATAATTGTTTAGGTTAAAAATATCACATCATTAGTAGTGTGATTATAATATAAATAAAATTAAAACATTCGTATTAGAATGCAATATTTTGGTCAAAATACTTAACATATCCATTCTAATAATAACCACATAAACATTAACTCCTAATATGATATCATAAGCAATTATGTAATAAATGAAATGATTTTGACTTTTTTAGTTTAAACAAATATAATAATAAATATTATTCGAGAGAATCTTCTTTTCTTTCAAAGTTTTTTATCTGTTTAGAATAAACTGATGAATTTAAATTCGTGTGAACTAGAAATTATACACAAATTTTATAATTATCATTGTATTTTGGCTTTTATTATATTGGCTCACTGTCCGTAACACATACATATTATACTTATTTCGTTTTCTTATCATAATTGGATCAAACTATATATAATGATTCAAGAATTTAATTGCACTTACGGATTACTTTTTTGTTGAAATTTTCTTGTTACTGTTCTTGCAAGATTATATTCTTAACTTTTTCTTATTTACATCTGTTCAACTTATGACCTACGTTATTTTTTACATGCTTATTTTCTTTTACTTTCACTATTGAAAATATTTCTTTACATTTCAATTATCATTTTTGAAAATGAAAGGTGTTCTCTTAGTCATTAATAATTATTGTTTATAATAAATGATATTGCAATCTTTTAACTTATTATTAACAATTAAAATAGTTACTGAAAGTCTTAATTTTATTTATGGAATAGATTTAAAGTATACTATTTTACAGTAACGTTTATCAAAGTAAATAAGGAAATTACAGGATTGCATAATAAAAATATAATGAAATTAATATAAATTAAATTATATCACAATAAGAGTTCCATACGAAGAGCTATTCGAACATATTCATTTTAAACTTCTGCAAGTAGTATGTGGTTATTAACATTTGCATCATTAATAAAATTTCATTTGATTCGTAACTGAAAATACTTAAATTTAAAAAAATATAATTTAAATAACCGAAAAGTTTAAATTTAGAGTTTTTTTATATGATTTTTTTATTATTTAGTCTTTAAATTTTTTTAGTAATAACAAAAACCTATACAGAGTTTCAAATAAAATCTTAAAATAAATTACAATAGATGATCGACGTCTGTCCACGATCAAAGTCTATCCATGAAAAACGACCAACGTCTGTCCAAGTGCGAACCCGAGACAGTATTGTATCATAAGACTTCTGGGACCCTTCTTTATGTAACGACAATTTGCTTTTTGTTTAAAAAACAAATCTTTATCTTTGAAATTTGATGTGTTAAACATTATTTCATATTTTGAACCTCATTTTTAACCAATAAAATTTAATTTTATATACATATAATTATACTAGCTGAAACCCCGGCTTCGCGCGGGCGAAACCCCGTGACCCCCTCCCTATGACCGTATATGAGTCCTGACTAAATCACTGGTTCCACCCGAGATACTTCTATGGATCCTCTAAAGGCTCCCTGTTACCGCCCTATGAACCTCTCCTAT
>JABFPJ010004976.1:0-12847 GCA_022817425.1 Gryon sp. ZL-2020 | reverse complement strand
CGTTTGTTTTTTTTTAATTATTAAAGCCGCGGAAGTCTGCGCGGTGGAACACGGTCCACCGCGTGACAATATATATATATATATATATATATATATATATGTAATAAATGAAAATGTCTTTTTGAAAAATGAAATTTTATATCAAAAATACTTTATTTTGTATAGTTTTAAATTCTTACAGTATTCTTAGTGTAACATTGCATTTTTCAAAAAGAAGTTTCCGCTTTATTACATAAATATATCCTATTTTTAAGTTTAATTTAATTGCTCTACATAGCGCAAACTACACCGCGGATCAAAAAGTACAGACAGGGACTCGCTCGAAAGAGAAGTAATCGAAACCGTATTTCCCGATGTTCCATATCGTACATTTGCCAATTTCATGTACAGCAAACGTTCAATCGTTGCATTACGATCAGAGGAAAACATTTCTTACCAAAAGGACAAGAAAGGACAAAGACGTTAGTTGTATTACATAAATATATTCAATGTTGAAGTTTAATTTTATTTAAAAAATCTGCTAATGCTGCAACATTACTGAAACGACTGTAACATTGCAGAAACTTTTTCCATATAGGACATTCACATATTGCTGCAACGTTGCCTTGTTGTTGAAAACAATTTCGAAATGTACTTAAATTTATAATAGCCAAAGCAAAACTAAAATCTGAATGTAAGTTACAAAAGTTGACTAGATTAATATTATCGAACTAATTACAAGAGAAAAAATTATTATATGTTATCCTATACTTCGAAAATGCAGTCTATTATTTTTAATTAATGGTTAAGACAATTAATAGATGTTAAATTAAATGATTTAATAAAAAAAATCGTATTCGTATCTTTCTTTATTTACATTGGTATTAAACACTGACTTGTACGTCTTTTAATTTAAATAAACAACAAAATATATATGCGATTACATGCAGTTGAAGTAATACGCCATACGCATTAATAGTAAGTAAAAGAGTATTTTTCAATTACACGAATTAACACGTGATTTCAAATAAAAAAAAGTAGTTTTGTAGAAACGCAGAAAGTTCACAGAAATTTGATATTGAACACGGAAATACACGTAATTTCATTTAACTAAATAATAATAAAGTACACGCGATTACACGCAAATAAAGTAACATCGCGCATGTAATTATACGTGCTTCGTGTACTTTTACAAGTACACGAAAGTTAACGGGATTTTGGTAGTGAACACGGAATTACACGTTACTTTATTTAATTGAATAATATAAAGTACACGCGATTTACACGCCACTAAAATAATGTTGCGCACTTAATTATACGTGATTCGTGTACATTTACATGTACACAAAAGTTAACGGAATTTTGGTAGTGAATACGAAATTACACGCTATTTTATTTAATTGAATAATATAAAGTTCACGTGAATTACACGCCACTAAAATAATGTCGCGCACGTAATTATACGCGATTCGTGTACTTTTTTACAAGTACACGAAAGTTCACGTGATTTTGTTAGTGAAAACAGAATTATACGTAATTATACATGATTTAGTTGTCGTGTACTTTTACGAGCATACGTATGTACACGAAATTTTGATAATAAAAACGAAGTCACACGTAATTTTAAATTACTGAATAAAATAAAGTACACGCGATTACACGCAATTAAAGTAACATCGCGCACTTAATTATACGTGATTCGGGTACTTTTGCAAGTACACGAAAGTTCACGTGATTTTGATAGTGAACACGGAATTATACGTAATTATACGTGATTTAGTTGTCGTGTACTTTTACGAGCATACGTATGTACACGAAATTTTGATAATAAAAACGAAGTCACACGTAATTTTAAATTACTGAATAAAATAAAGTACATGCGATTACACGCAATTAAAGTAACATCGCGCACTTAATTATACGTGATTCGTGTACTTTTATAAGTGCACGAAAGTTCATGGAATTTTGGTAGTGAATACGAAATTACACGTTATTTTATTTAACTGAATAATATAAAGTACACGTGATTACACGCAACTATACTAATATTGTGCACGTCATTATACGTGATTCGTGTTCTTTTACGATCATACGTAAGTACACGGAATTTTGGTAATAAAAACGAAGTCACACGTAATTCCATTTCACTGAATAATATAAAGTACACGTGATTACACGCAACTATAGTAATATCGCGCACGTCATTATACGTGATTCGTGTACTTTTACGATCATACGTAAGTACACGGAATTATGGCTGTCAACACGGACGTACACGTACACATAATTCGTAATAGCCGGGTCACACGCTATTACACGGACCACTGGGTTTCAATTTAGTACCGGGTTACACGTATGTAAACGCAATTAAATGCTAGAAATGTTTGCTTCATTGTCGTATGGAATATATGTTGTACACGTGAACATCCACACGCAAGTGTACGTGATGTTTAATTAAAATAAGGCTTGTTTATGACATCTTTTGCGTAAAACCTGTGTACACGTATTACACGCAGGTGCGAATAGTTGCTTCCATATAAAATTGAAAATATGTTTGTTTCTTGAAACAAACATATTTTCAATTTTATATATTAGTATGGATTCGGCCCACCCTATATATATATATTAGGGTTGACCGAAAATTTTAAAAATGTTTGGCTATGGGAAATTTTTATAGCTTTTTGGAGAAAAAAAAGAATACCAGGGAAAAACAATTTTTTGCAATATTTGTATACCCCGCAAGAAGCCTAAAAATATCTATTTTTAGGGATTTTTTAGTTCTTGCCATAAATAACCGGAATTTTTCACGTAATATTTATATAATGAATAAAATTCTAAAGGCTTGATTTCTAACCCTTAAAACTGTTTTACATAGACATTTTAATAATGACAAATTTTGACCTAATGAAGTGTTCATATATAATAACATTTCTAAATAATTTTAAATAATTACAGACGATTTACAGACGTTTTCACGACTGTAAATGGGTGAAGATGTCAAAATTATATTTTTCGTGTGGTAGATAGTCTTATAAAGAAAAAATCTTGTCTCCATACATATAATATA
This sequence comes from Gryon sp. ZL-2020, assembly GCA_022817425.1. NCBI lineage: Eukaryota > Metazoa > Arthropoda > Insecta > Hymenoptera > Scelionidae > Gryon > Gryon sp. ZL-2020. Next base: position 9,801 of record JABFPJ010004976.1, on the reverse strand, counting down.
GTAGCTTTTTAGATGTTAATGACATGAAATATAGATATTTTATCGCAAGTAAAATCAGAATTTTTGTCTATTATATATAACAAAATTCTATTATTATCTATTTAAATTTCTATAAGAAAGTGTTCAATAATTAAAATGTTATAGTAAGTATTAATGAATATTGATAATTTAATAATGAACAACATAATTGGTTTTGTTAACAATGTTGAAGTTTATTATTTATGACATAAATTAAAAAGACCTTAAAAAGAGCTAATTTTAGACTTCTTGCTTGGTATAAAAATATCGCTATTTCACGAAAAAATTTTAAAATCTTGAAAAAGTATCACTTTCAAGAAAAATACGAAAATTCATGAAAAAAATCGGTATTTTATTATAAAATTTTGAAATCTTGAAAAACTATGAATTTTACGAAAAATATGAAAATTCCGGGGAAAAAATCGCTATTTCACGAAAATAATCTTTAAATCTTTAAAAAGTATCAATTTTACGAAAAATATGAAAATTCATAGGAAAAAATCGCTATTTCATTAAAAAGTTTTAAAATCTGAAAAAGTATCAATTTCACGAAAAATATTAAAATTCATGAAAAAATTTTAAGATCTTGAAAAAGTATCAATTTCAAGAAAAATATGAGAATTCATGAAAAAATCGCTATTTCATGAAAAAATTGTAAATTCCTTAAAAAGTATAAATTTTACGAAAAATATGAAAATTTATGAAAAAATCGCTATTTCATGAAAAAATCTTTAAATCTTTAAAAAGTCCCAATTTCACGAAACACTCTTAGAAAAAATCATTTCTAGCAAGATTAATGTTGTTTTGACATATTTTGATTCCAATCAAAATACGATGTTTTAATTTAAAGAAGAAAATTTGAACTAAAATGTTTAACATATAGCAATAAAAAGTATTAAATTTCGTTCAAATATTAAAACATTTAGAGTATAGAACGAAAATCTTGACTCCAGCATTTAACATTTAGTATCGATATTCTAAATCGATTGAGACATCGCTTTGCGCGCTTGTCGTGCGTGTCATTTATTGTTTACATCGATAAAGATAAGAAATAGATCGATTGTAGTAATTAGGTTTTACAGACGACGAAATAAAGTTATTCGATGGTAAGTAAACAACTTCAAGAAATTTGTAAATTGTTTGTAAATGTTATATATATATGTTAAAAATCAAGTGTTTCTTTTTAATGTATGATTATAACCTCAAACTTATCGGCTCCTAGTCCTATTCATTGTAACCCTTTGCAGATTATGAGATCGACTTTAATACTTTATTAAAAATGACACCACAAGACTTTAACTATAATATAAATTTACCCATTGGTAAATAGATAAAGCTTACAAGTAATAATAACTTACAAGTAATAATTTTTCTGTTTCGTTTATTACAAGTAATAAACGAAACAGAAAAACAATTGCAAAAAATAATTAATATATAATTTTAAATTTTCAAAAAGATTTAGATTTTTACATATTTTCACAATTTAATATTTTATAATATTAAAATAATGTTTATCTAAGTTAAATATTTCGACTAGTTGTTAAATAATTTGTGAAGGTATATTTGTATATTTATGTAAGTACACTACAGTACTTCACAAGTTAAGTTACTTATTTCTATGTGAATAGCATTGTATGGTTAGTTTTATTACTTTTGATTTGAAACATACAATCTTGAGTCAAAATTACGCCCCTGGCAATAACCTTACTGCATTTAAGCATGATCTTGATGTCATTTTTTTCGAATTGGAACTTAATAAAAATGATAATTATAATATATTTGCAGGAGATCTTAATGCTAGTCAACCTTCGTGGGCCAATAATCAATCTACAAACCATAACCCTTGCGGGGTCTATCTATATAACTGGATCCAAGCGAACAAATTATTATTAAACTCAATCGTTTATTGACATTTGTCTCACTGACAATCATTTAGTTTTTTCAAACTTCGAGAATTACAAAATTTCAGTTATCCCCTATGATAGTGACCACAATGCCATTCAAATGATATGCCAACATATAAACTGTAATAAAATGATAATCGATATAGCTTTACAAAAAAATAATTTTAAATTCGATGCCGAAAAATTTGAAAAATACTTAGATGAAAATGACTTTGACATACCTTTCGATAGAAACCTATGTCATGGTGAGATTGACGGGTATATCGACAAATTGGATAATGTGATCTATAAAGTTATGAAAGCCTCGAACCCCATGTCTAACACAGTAGACTCAACAGATAAATACACTAACGCAAAAATTAAAAAAATGCAAAAAAAGAAAAGCCTGTTGTTAACTCAACTTAAAAAAGCCAAAAAGAGACGAGATAACGAATTATATGTAATTATTCAAATGCAAATCGATACCTTGCGAAATGATATTAAAAGGGAATTTAACAAAAGGGCTAGTAACTATTGGAAAAATGAGATAAAATAAATTGATATCAAAGATCACACTAAATTTTTTCCAAAAATTAATAAAATATTTAGAAATAAAGGAAGACCAGTTATCAAAGATTTCAAAGTAAACACTAAAGATATATCGATTTTACAAAATAACAACATAGATCCTCATGACTTCCCGATAAATGGTAATCATTTTGTTATTAACAATCCTGCTGATAAAGTAAATGTTTTAGGTGCCTTTTTTATAAATTTATAAAAAAAACCATCTATAATCAAAATGACCCGAATAACAGACTTCATGAAATAATAAACAATAAAATCAATATTTTTAAAGCACAAATGAATGATATCTCTTTCGTAACAAATTTTGATGAAAAAAATCCGGCTTACAATCATAACAACAATATGGATGGTTTCTTTTGTAATTACCTCAACTTGACTGAAACTTTTAGGTGCCTTAATAATAAAAAATCATCTAGTCATGACAAAATACCGAATTTTATAGTTCGTAAACTCCCCCAATCCGTAATTGCTAAATATGCCACTCTTTTTAACAATATGCTCAATATATCTTACTTTCCAGATAAATGGAAACTAGCCCCAAGTAGTAGCAATCCCTAAGAAAAATAAGGATCACTCAAATCCTAGCAATTATAGGCCAATCAGTCTACTTCCAAATATGAGCAAAATATTCGAGATTCTAATTAATAACAGGCTTTTAAAATTTTGAAAGATGAAATGAAAATGCATTGAAAAAGAAATTTTACCCAACGCGCAATTCAACTTCCGTTTTAATCATTCCACCATTCATGCTGTAAATAGGGTTATAAACGATGTTTATTGGGTATTGAGCAATAAGGAATTCTTTGGGGCTTGTCTAGTTGATTTAGAGAAGGCATTCGATTCAGTATGGCTCGACGGATTATTTTTTTTATTAATTAAAAAAGAATGCCCTAATAAATTAGTTAAAATATTATGGAATATGCTGCACAACAAAAACTTTGTTATTAAAGATGGCGAAACAATCTCAACACATACTTTTGATGTTACTAATGGTCTCCAACAAGGGACTGTTAATGCCCCAATTTTATTCAACATATTCACTTCCGATATTCCCCGTCTTTTTCGTCTCTCTGATGACCCAAAAAAATCAATAACTTGCTTTGCAGATGATATAATCCTAAAGTATAATGATAAAAACCCAGTCGTAGTACAAGAAAAACTTTAGATCAACTTTCACTAAAGTAAAGCTTATTACAAAAGTTGGAAACTAAAAGTAAACGAAGACCGAAACAATCTTGTTTAGACCAAATATATGGTGAAATTTTAAAATACAAGCAGACCCAGATAGTCAAAACTACATAGTGCATAAAAATACGGTCAGATATCTGGGTATTCACCTGGATGAAACTCTGAAATTTAATAAGCATGTAAATGTTCAAATTGAAAAGGCTACTAAGGCTTATCTGAACTGCGTTAATCTGTTTCATTCTAAGCACCTAGATAAAAGAACCAAGACATGCTGCTATATGCTACTCGTGAGACCAATACTTACATATGGCGCTCTTATCTGGTTTAATATAAGTCCAGCTACGATGGAAAAACTACGAGTACTGGAAAGAAAATGTTTCAGAACATTTACAGGGGTTAGAAAAACACCAGAATCAAATCATCTTAAATACTACTCAAATAAAATCCTTTACAATGCCGCCAAGATTGTAAAGGAAAGAAATTTTTATAAAGAAAGATATTTGCTTTCTTTCCAAATATCGAATACTGGACTAACCAGATCGGTTTAGGTTACGCTCCGGTCGAAAGTCTTTTACTATTAGAAAACCTAGGTATTATTACAAACAGTGATAGAATACCTGTATTCTATCACCGTAAAAGACATACCAGCAATAAAAAAATTGACCTAAACGCAAATAATTATAATAATTTAAATCTCGTATACTCTACAACAATTCCAGATGTGGATAAAAAAATAAATACATCGATAACATCAAAAAATATTAGTGGCGCGACCTCAACGATAAATGGCTATGATAGACATTAGAATGCTTCCTTCCTTCTGACATGTCCCTATTGCGAATAGTTTGACACTTCGTGACTGAGAAAAAAAGAGAAAAAAAATGTGATATATACAAGTAATGATATCAAATTAAATTGTCTTATATTTATGATAAATATTAGAAATTTATATTTTTTAAAATATTACTTGTGATACAATCTGTTTGACCTGACAACTAGACTAAAAAAATGTGATAAGTACATGCACAATTATTGAAATATATTGCGAAATATCTTCCATTTATGTTAAATGCTAGAAATTTATGTCAATTACAAATGTTACATATAATATTGTTTATTATCTTTCTATTCTGTCTGTCTTCTCTTTCTTCTTTAGCTTTAAGTAAATATTCATTATTGTTGGCTATTTTTTTGCGTTAAATGCATACATAATTTTCTAATTGAAAAAAACTAAATAATTTATAAGATTATATGTGAAAAATATCTTTTATTATATAAATTGTAATAGATAACACGAGATTAACTTTGTCTACGAAATTGGTCAAGACTGCGAGTGCTCAGGTAGCCGTACAGTATTATAATTATTAGATAAGAGATTTTCGGTTTCCCAAATGTTTATTACCGATATTTAAACATGTAATATGATGTATAATTTGTTTTGTACATAAACATTGTTATTAAAAAAAAATAACGTATAAAAGACTTTACATCTTTTTTTTTTTATTTTGTAATTCCTGAAATTGGAGGAGGACGAGCTAATTTTAAATCTTCGTACGTTACTTGAGAGTCAATTTTGCCATTCGGAAAAAAAACAATTTTCACGGCCTTGCACATTTCTAATTATTTCGGGTATTTAACTTTATTTGCAGCAAAAACTGAATTGAAATTTCTTAAATTTAACTCTTTTTTTTTGTAACGATTGTAAATGGTAAATTTCTTGGATCTACTATCATGTCATTATATTGATCGCGTGTTTTTTTTTGTCCTTATGAGCTAAAGTTGCGGTCAAATTGACAATACGAGTGCCCTCTTACTGGATAAAGTTGGCAAATTTCGAGTTAAAACTTCTTGGCTAATACTGACAAAAATGCATAACTGAATAGTTTCAGTTTTGGTCACTGCACGCATCAGAAAGAAGAAAAACTGTAGAATTATATTCCAACTATAATTCGTTTTTCATGCCATGTATAAGACAATTCAACACAATAAATCTACCCTTTTTCACAGAACCTTCCATAAGGGGAAACATGTAACTTCTGCCACTTTTATGAACATGAATCTTAAACATGTGAAGCCATAGTAATCGCCGATAAAATTGTTTAAATACCGGGATTCTTGGTAACGGTAGATTTTGTCCAACATCAAATTGAAGACACAAGGCTTCATTTGTCACCATTATGCCCCGTTTTAAAATCCGTTAAATATCAACGATTTCTTGTGCTCGGATAACTCTGCGCAATTCTTTTTGATTCATACTTATAGCACAAATCGCATACATCTATTCTAGGAACACTCAATGCAAAATTAACATGCCGATAAAAATATATGAAATAAGCGGAAAGATCTAAAATAATTGAATAGTCACCGGTAACCACAGAATAATAATCCTTAAAAAGTTTCAACATAATTCGTAAATTTAACTCTGGGTTTACAAAATAATTAAGTTTTATTTTCTTGCGTCCATAATGCAATTGTCTATGAGGTATGATTTCGCAGTGTGCTTGAATTAATTCTTTTTTAGAGTCAGTCAATTTTGTAATGTGACTTCTATGTTTGCCGCAATTATTAATCAAATCTTGTTCACTTTTTAGTTTACTTTGCAAAGTGGTAATTCTGTGTTTGATTAATCCAAGCACACTACAAAAAAACCTTACAAACAGTTATATTGCGATCAGGCAAAGGAAACATATAAGGCCATGAATGGTGTTTTCGATTAAGGCGATTATCAATTGACGAATTTGGTTCCCAAGGTTTTACATTAGCTTATAAGATGATATTTTGTTTTTCATAGTACCTCCATTTCCAAAAAGTGTCGAAAAACTTTGACTGTTCCAACACCGAAATTTTGGCAATTTTGGTATTTTATTTCTTTACCCTATTAATAAACACAAAACGTATTTCATTAATAAAAAAAACCACAAGCTGTACAAAAATACAATAATATAGTATATTTCCTTATCTCGTGCTTTCTTTGAAAAATTTCTGTGCGATTGTTGTTCATTTTTTATTCTTTTTCGATCTTTGATCGGTTCTTTTTCCATTAATATATAATATATATAATATAACATATTTATAATATACTGTAATATTTAATAATATAAACTGTTTATACACAGAAAATATTTTCGTACAACAGTCGTACGTATATACAGGTTACAGATGCACTGTTAAATAAGGTTAAATCATATTCTTTTTTAGTGCATCTGACGCGCTTAATTCACGTGCGTCTGTTGCCCGTAATATGAAGGGATAACTCTTGCCCGTGAAAACGGACTTCTGTTGCCCTATACGGTCTATAGATGCACGTGTTACGTGCATTTTAAGCGCGGAAAAAGGGCAACAGTGCCCCGTAATGAACGGGCGTCACATGCCCGCTTGTTACGTACAATCGACGCACGTATACGTGCCGCTGTTGTACGGATTTATTTTCTGTGTATATATGTAACTTATTTATAAAAATTAACTAAAGATATAAAATAGCGTTAATGAAAGCAAACGTTAAAAACTGACTATAGCTTGTTTGTTTATAGTCGCCACAATACGCATACATCACACGGCTCGTCCAGCGCGCTTGAAATTGATTCGAGCGCCCAAAAGTTAAAATATGATAACTTTACAAATTTGAAAAAAATACTGTGAAAACTTACACAAAACTTCTTGAAGGCCTAGTAAACAACTTTGTCGTTTAAAGTTTTTCAAATATAAAAAATCGATCGTTACTTTTTTCGTTTGACAGTGACAAGTCGTACACATAAACATTCGACAATTAATCAATAAAAAAATAGACATTATATTAATTTTTAGTTATTATAAATTAACTATTAATATTGATATACTAAAGTAAGCTTCGACACAAAATGTAAGATAATTACATTGAAAATTGGCAAAGATATCGCAAGTTGAAGAAAAATCTTTTGATTTCAAATAGTAAACATATTTAGTTTTTTTTTTACTTTTTTCAGCTACATATATAGGCTAACCAAATTTTATCATAATAGAAAAAAGATATTTTCATAAAAAATATGATAGAACGTTTTAAAATATAATTTGAGGAAATTTTTATTTTGAGAAATTCCTACAATCTGGGAAATCGTACGGCCTACTCTCGAGCGCGAGAAAACTTTTCAATACTTTTCTTATGTTTAAATTTTCCAAACATAATTACGTTTTCACCAAATTGTCAATTTCCCAATTCTCTTATATTTTCAAAATTTCATTAATTTCAATATGCGACACTAAACTTCGTCCATTAAAGATTTTTGGAAATTTAAATAAAGGTGATAAATTTATGCATGATGAGGCTTTCAGAATGTTTATAAATAATTTCATTTCAATTTCGCATTTAATCGAACAAACATTACAGAAAAAATGAAATATATGATATTGCATGCGTTTTTGTGTGGCATCGTAGAAAATTCTGAACGATTTGATTGGCTAATAATATTAAGTATCTTGAAATAACCAATCAAATTATTAAGATTTTTCTATTAACGCCGAGCAAAAACGTAAACATTACAAGAAATTCAATACTAAAATCGTATATATACAAAATTATGATAATAAAAATGGAAATTATTTGCAGAATTGCATAAGTTCAAGTACGAAAATTCAGAATGAAAAAGTCGGTCCAATATAATAAATATATATTATCTTAAAGTGAAACAAGTGCAAAGAACTATTTGCCTTAATATACAGGTTTCTCTGACTAACCTATAGAAATTTTTAAAACTCTCGATAAATGGCAACAAAATCTCAGTTTTCCAAACTAATGCACTTATAAGGAAAAAATACGGAATTGCGGCTATATTACTGTATAATATATATAGATATTCGTTTTTTATTTTGTAGTATTTATCATATAATGATTAAAATTATGAACAAAAAATATAAATGGCTATAAATTTAGCATTTTGATAGCAAAAATTACATTTTATTTGATTAAAATGTTGTTTTACACACAGTACTGATCGCAAAAGAAAATTAGCAAAATTTTCATTTTGAAAGAAAAATAATTTTTCATACTCGTTTTGCGGTTAAGAAACATTTTGTTCTCCGTAGAAACGAGTACAAAAAATAGCAACTCAACCTTGTGCGCATACACCCTTGATGCATAATATACTATTTGTATTTTATATTTCTTAATAAACTTCGTTTCTTTGCACTATACAAAAATGATTTCTTAATGTATTTTTTCCAAAGTAACTAAGACTGACTTTATAATTAAAACTGTTTTATTTTTGTGTGATTCGAGTTTTTTCATATAACTCTATTATTCTCTAACTTTAGTCCCATGAATTTGTACAGACTACGAAACATTCACTCAATATCTCAACGCCTACTCTTTTAATATACTTGTTATATAACTTTATTACAAGCGATGATAATCTTAGTTTAAAAATTTGAGTTTAAGACGTGAAATTTGAGCGTCATCGATAAGTTTGCAGAACTCTTGGACATTTTCGCAAGCCACATGTTGTCCTTTGCACATTTTTGCACAGAATTTCATATATCGACTTCTTAGGGATTAACAATTAATTCGGCTACTAAAAATAGGGGGATGCCTAGGGTTCCTTTTACAATAAATTGAAACTTGAGCGTCTTTGATAAGTTTGCAGGATTCTTGGACATTTTTGCACAACATATGTTGTCCTTTGCACAATTTTGCAAAGGATTTCACATATCGACTCATGGGAGATAAACAAATAATATGGCTACTAAAAACAGAGGGGTCCCGGGGGTTGCTGAGCTTTTACAGTAATTTTAAATTTGAGTGTCATTGATAAGTTTGTCAGACTCTTGGACATTTTTGCACACCACAAGTTGTCCTTTGCACATTTCTGCTCAGAATTTTACACGACTCATGGAAAATCAACAAATAATTTGGCTACTAGAAACTGAGGGGTCCCGGGGGTTCCTGAGCTTTTACAGTAATTTTAAATTTGAGTGTCATTGATAAGTTTGTCAGACTCTTGGACATTTTTGCACACCACATGTTGTCCTTTGCACAATTTTGCTCAGGATTTCATATATCGGCCAATGGGGGAACAACAATTAATTTGGATACTAAAAACTGAGAGGTCCCGGGGATTCCTAAGCTTTTACAGTAATTTTAAATTTAATAGCC
>JABFPJ010004975.1:0-12848 GCA_022817425.1 Gryon sp. ZL-2020 | reverse complement strand
TTATATTATATTATATTATATTATATTATATTATATTATATTATATTATATTATATTATATTATATTATATTATATTATATTATATATTTATTTTCTTTCTTTTTATTTTATTTAATGTCAACAAACACATATTTGAATATGTATACAAACTCAAGTCTTACTTTTTTATGTTGTAATTATTATTTATGATGTTTGTAAACATCGATTTAATTTATATATTTTATCATATATACTTGTTTTTACATATTATTTAAAATTATTTTTGGGCTGAAAAATCACTTGAAAATTAATTAAACATATTATTTGAAGTCAATCGTCATGAACGGGAATCGAACCAAGGACCTCGTGAGTAGAGAACTGCTACCTTATCCAACGCGCCACTGCTGCTGTAATGCCAACTTAATATTTTTAACGGTAAAAATATGTAGTATAACGGCAAAATATATTCTAACGGTCTTTTATTGTAAAGGATAATTAAGATTGAAATTATGTAATTATTCTTTCATTCAATTTGGTAGAAGTTTGGCACAAAATATATATTTATTGTAAATTCAATTATTATATCGAGTTAGGTCAAATAAAAAAAAAAAAAAAAAAAAAAATGATATTGTACTTGAAAAAAATACTTGTTTCAAGTACAATATACTTAGTTCAAGCATATACCACTGAAGTATATAATATACTTGGAACGAAACTATATATTTTGTTTAGTGTGACTAATTACTTGAATGATTACTCTAAACATATGTACATTCTAGTAGTACATATTTATATATGAGTCACCATATACCCGTACATGTCTGTTATATGTATCAGATACATAGATATTCATGCAGGATTTGAACTAAAATCCTCCTAATCCAATTGACTTAACAGCAAGACAATATGGTTTGGTTTTCATGCAACATATATATATTGCGTTCGGCGAATTTACGTGACAGAAAAGAATGTGTTATTAATTTCGGTCTCCTTCTTTTTCTTTTTTTCTCGCATTTATCATTATTGCGTCTGGCAAAGAGTTGATTCCAGGCCTTCGCATCAAATTAAAAAGTGTCAACTTATTTCAGAATATTAAGGACACGACACGCGTCAATTTTTAATCGTGATTAATCGTCAAGTTGAGAAAAATACTCGTAACCGATCGCGCCATATCGCGTTCAATGAAACGAGTACAAATGTGCTCGTGGAATCAAGAGTGCACAAGTGCCACGACAGGCGTCGTTCATTTCGGCCATTAAATTTGTTTGCCAAGCTTAAGCCGACGCCTAGCAAAAAATTTTGTTCCCTCCCTGTTTTTTCGTGCGAGTGCGTCGTAAAAAGAGAGAGAGAGACGAAAGAACGGGATAAATTCGATCAAGTTCAGATATTGATGACAAAATTTATTGTACGATGGCACGCCAGTAATTATCTTTTTAGTGCTCAAAGGCGCATAAAAACGAAACCATTTTTGTCTCTTGTGGCCGTTTGGGTGGTTTTCATTGAAATTCCTCATGCAAGACAATTTTCTGAATATGAAAAATGTTTAGTAATATGTATGTGATTTAATATCTGCGACATTATGAGAAATCATGCTGTTTAAGCGATTAAAGGAGATTTCCAATTTGCGTGTACTGTCTGACGTTTATGACAGTTTCCTTTGACTTTCTGTCAGACGGGCTTTGGTTATGAATTCTTTAAACTAATTCTATTTCTGTTTTGTGTATCGAATATACGTACGAGATTTTTGCTTTTATTTGAAAATATGAGAGATTAGATTTTTCAACTGGTTTCGGGACTTATGTTGAAGATATACAATTTTGTGCAATTATTAAGTTAATTGATGTAAAAAAACGTTCGTTTTTTTTGTACTTGGCCAGAGACACTATCGTGTCTCTTGATTATTAGTTAAATCAGCAAAATAGTTTGGCTAAACAAATATAATGGAAAAACTAAACTTTCTGATTTTGAAAAAAAAACATTAAGTTGAAAACACTATGCTTAAGTTTCCATTTGTTTAAACAACTAAACCTTTTTGTTGAAAAAACAAACAATTTTTTATTTATGCAACTAAAATTTGGCCAACTACACTAAATTTTGTTGGTTCCTGCAACACGAAAAATTTTATTGCAAACAAAAAATTAGTTTATGAAACTAAAAGTTAACAAAAAACATATGTTTGGTTTTCACAATGAAAAACTTGAAATTTTTATTCACTTCAATTTGCCATTGCGCATTTTATCTAACAATACTTGGCGCATATTGGCCAACTTTGTGGGTAACACGGATTTTATATTAATGGATTATTTTTTGTTTATTAATATTTTATTATTATAATAACAATGTTTGTTTGTTTATAATTAATAATACATTAATTAATACTTAATTGATTAATATAATTTTATTAATAATTATTGAATAAATTATATCTTATAATAATAATATAATATAAATAATAATAGTAATTTTAGTCGGTTTAAACAAATAAAAGTAACTACATTTTTTGTTATATTAACTAAAAATGTGGTTGTTCATATATTTACCAAATAATTTGTTTGTGGTAATCAAATTTTCGTTTTATAAACAAAATAGATTCTGAGTCGTGTAAAATTAAATTTTTTTATCATACAATTTATAGATTTATTATTATTTCTTATATTATTTGTATGTTTTATTTCATATATTTCTGCATAATACAATGTGTTTTTAAATATTTGCAATAATTTTAATCACTAATTACATGATTGTAATTATCCTAAAAATATTTATTGACTTTCAGTCAATTCTATTAACGTTTGATTGAAGCTATAATAAAAAATGCATACACTGACAATCTACTTCCAATAAACAGTGCAGAATTATATTACAAAAGCTATATATTGTACTAATGTATTCGAATTAAAAGTTGTATTTTTATTTTTATTTATTATTTATTTATATATATATTTTTTTTTAAATTTATTTATATATATTATTTATTATTTTTATTATTATATATTATTTGCCGTTTAATATTAAACATTACAGTGTAATTGAAAAATATTGAAAAATTAGAATTCGATAGTTTCTGTATTCACATACCATAAACTTCATAAGAAATCATTTCATAACAAAATTTCAAGGTTTTGATGTTTTTCAGCACCTTACACAACTTTGTTTAATATTTCAGAACTTGATCGCATATCTCAATTTTAAGATACTCTACATAAATATCAGCCAGTTAGTAAAATTTTAATAAACATATTGCACGCGATTTCTCATAAAACGTATATGCTTAGTATACTGAGATTACTTTTATGATATACTTTTATATTAATAATACAAATCTTGCCAATTTTTAACATTTTTGTTTCAACATTTCTGTTCTTTTTATAATTAAAAATAATATAATTTAATTAATTTTTAAGAAAAATCAATACATAAATAAAACAAATTTCATTAAAAATTTATTTCATATTATTGAAATATTTAATATTTATATCACGAAATTTATTTAGTTTTGTTTTGTTTATTTAGTGAAATCATAAATAATTCAAAATAAGTTCAACAAAATTAAATGTTCATATTTACGGTCTTTTAAGTTTAATAATTATTTAACTTGTTTCATAATAAATTTAAATTTTAAATTTTAATTTATTTAAACTTATTAAATTTTAAATTTAATTAAAAAAATTAAAATGAAATTTATTTAAACTTATTAAATTGAATTCTTTTCAAGATATTTAAAAATCAAATCATAATATATGATTATAATAAAAATTGTAATAATAATGACGAAGAATGAAAGGATGATTTGAAAATGAAGATAAAATAACTGCAACACGTGTGAAATTGTTAAAAGTACGTGACAATAAGACAAGAGTTGCACATTATTTTGAATTGATTGAGCAAAGTAAGCGACAACTGTAATTGCTTAACGTTATAATTGGTGCACTCATTGATACCGACAATAAGACGTTTGAATTTGTTTGTTTGATTCTTATACTTGGGTTTACGCTGCCAGCGACATTGTTCACAGACGATAACAATTCTGTGTGCAAATTTAATAAATAATCTATATAAAGCTGTATTTAAAGTTCAAACTAATCCCGCAATTAAAGTGTTTTATTGTGTAATGAATAATTGGATTTTTCTTTTCGAGATCAGAATATCACTTCCACTTGAATTTTGCGTGCTTTTAACGAGCAAATAATAATCATAATTTATCGCAAATACAATCAAGCTCTTGACTTTAAAGCGTATTCGTTTTAGTTATAGAATTTGTTTTTTCATTTTACGCTGATTCAATAATTACTTTATTTCAATTTAAGCGTTGAATTAGAATTTCATTTCAATTTTTGCGCTCGCATTCAAAGGTAATTAACTTAAAAATGAATTAAAAGCTTTCCGATGTTTATTTATTCAATTTGGAAATGTTATACAAGATATTTATCGGTTTCAGTGACGGATGTAAATTGAATTGATTTTCATATTATTTTTTGTTTGCAAGTATTTGTGTTTCATTTCTAAACGGAGAATTTTCGTTGGTTAAGAGTAAATTGAACATTGTTGTGAATAATTTAATGAAAGTTTATTATGAGACATATAATTAATGTATTATATATGTTTTAATGATTACGTCTCCGGTGAGCCATAACGGCGGCACGTCACGTATGTACATACTGCGATTCCGCGTAATCTTAGTCTATAAATAATTTCGCGTTTATTTTTAATTTTTCATCTCTGTACATAAGATGTAACATTTTTATTTTTATTGCAATATGTATTCTTAATTGTTTGTCTTACTTTAGTAAAAAGTAAATGCATGAATCACTGCATGAAACAGATAAAACGTCACTGTCGCCTTTTAATGATTATTACACTAAAAAAAGAATACTACGTCGGAATCAAGTAGATTTTACTTGAATTAAGTAGAAAAAGTGTCAGATATATTTGACGATATTTCTGGTTTTCGACAAAATCCATTATTGTTTTTTTCTCAATTGAGACGCTGTAGTTCCGATACTGTCATGGCCGCCGTACTACACATCTGTGTTTGTTTCAATAAAAAAATTAATTAATTTTAAGCATATTACATATTTTTGTCATTATTTATTTGTATAAACTTAAAATATTCAAAACTAAAACATTTTTTAAAACAATAAATACTTTTTATTTTACAAATGTGTAGTATCGCGGTCATGAAATTTAGTTTTTCAAAAATCCGCCAGAGTCGCATGCTGTTTCTGCTAGTCTCAATACACTTATATAATTCTTCTTTAATTATAATTTGTGGATATTACAACTTATTTTCAATTAATTTATTTTAATATTTGTTGTATTTTCTTTTGTTTTTCTTATTATATATTGTTTATATTATATTATGTTATATTAATTATATTATAATATATTATATTATATTTATATTATGTTATAATTATATTTATTGTATTATATTGTATTTAGTATATTATATTTATTATAATAATAATTATTTTTCTGTTTTCTTTCTTTTTCTTTTGTTTAATATCCACAATACACATATTTGAATATGAATAACAACAAACTCACAACTGCTTTTCATGTTTCTTTTATTATTCTTTTATTATTTATCATGTTTGGTAAACTTTCATCTAATTTATATATGTTTATATTATATATATTCAATTTTATTTAAAAACAATAATTATATTTTGGCTGAAAAATCTGTTGAAAATTAATTAAACATATTATTTGAAGTCAATCGCCATGAACGGGAATCGAACCAAGGAGACCTCGTGAGTAGAAAACTGCTACCCTATTCAACGTGCTACTGCTGCTATAATGCCAACTTAATATTTTTAGCAGCTATATTTGACGCAAACGGTAAAATTTATTTTGATGTTCTTTTATTGTAAAGGATAATTAAGATTGAAATTATGTAATTATTCTTTCATACAATTTGGTAGAAGCTTGAAACAAAATATATATATTTATTGTAAATTCAAGTATTATATCGAGTTAGTTCAACTAAAAAAAATACTTGTTTCAAGTAAAATATACTTAGTTCAAGTATATATCAATCAAGTATATAATATAATTGGAATGAAACTATTTATTTTTTTAGAGCAGAATTACATTTCTTTAATTTAATTTTTATTTAAATATTCATGTTTAAACAAATAAATGATTGATGTAAAAATAAAAATGAAAAAATAAATTTGCGCAGAGTAAATAAGTTTAAGTTAATTTTATTTGGAAGATAAAAATTCAACCAAATGTAATTAATATTTTAAACTCAGCGTACTTTTTTTAGTTATCACAAATTTCGAAAATAAACTTGAATTAAGCTGAACATTACTTTAAGAATAAAATTCTCAGAACAACAATCAATAACATTATAATAGCAGGCAACTTATTAACTAACTTATTTCGTTAGATTCAAAATCAAAATTATTCTGAAAACCAAAATGGTTATTAATATTGTTTGACGGTGCAGAGGAATGTGAAAAGTACTATTATTTACTTTGGGTACATACACGAAAATTGTTTTCCCTCTTGAATGTTAATTTCATTAAAACTTAATTAAATTTTTCTAAGAAAAAATTATTATGTAATCATATGTGGAAAAACAGTAAACATATTAATCAAACTAAGGTTTATTATTCTTAATTAATACGCAGAATTTGCAAAATTCGGACAAATAATTTTGTATCTGGAAAAAAATTATTTCACAAAATGTACTAAATTTTTTTAATAATAAAGATATAGTATTTTGTAGCTGTATAAATAATATATAATAAATAATAATATATATAATAAAAAAATTAAAAGATATATAATAAATGTTCGTACTAAAAATATTAAATTAAATTAAATTAAAATAATATTAAATAATAAAATATTAATATAATATTTTCACAAATAAAAAATATTGTAATGTCCTTAACCTTTTTTCAAATAAAAAAAAAACTTGACAGCTCTTAAACAATAAAATTCATCATTCGTTATCAACAAAGGTTCATCATTACTGTGGACGAGCAAAATATATGTGCAAAATCCGATCGATATGTAAGAGCCAGACATGCTAAACGTAATATAAACAGTAACATTGAATAACCTGGACAATTGGACGATCTCATAAAGTGTACACAAAATTTTTGCCACGTCTAGTCGCGCGACTTTATTTAAAGTTGACGCACAAATTTTGTGAGTTATTATTAGAAAAGTCTAACGCGCGGATTAACCTGCTATGCAATATCTTATTTTCTATTGCAAATCATGCATATATTTTTTTTTCAAATATATACGGCAAGTTCATTCATAAAAAATTAAACAAATTCTAAAAAATAATATATGTAGAATTGCTTAAAAAAACATGATTAAACTTTTGTTTCGCAAAAATATTAAAATATTAAAAATAAGTAATCCCATTTGTATCATATTTTTCGGAATTAAATCACAAAAGGTAAACAAAGAAATTGGACTTTGATAACAATATATTAAGTAGTCATGGAAAATAAATCGTAAAACTGAAATTTCGTTAAGTTAATAATGTCGAAGCTCTTGGCAACGTTTCAAGATTATCTCTAAATTCATTCACTGGTTTGTGAAGAAATTGATTAGACAATTCGGCAAAACACAAAGGTACATCATCTTTGTATTTCAAAATGTTGTGATCGTAATTGAATTAAATAAAACTATAAAAATTAACACATTTTGTCATTTGAAATATTCAAAAAGTATAGATTTTTTTATAGATTGATATATACATTTTTTTAAAAAATGTTTATAAGTTTAAAATACTTTATTTATTAATATTCTTTATGACACAAAATATTTGTTGTCTACTGAAAATATACATGTCTTACAGTTAACAAAACGAGATTACGTTTGTCGTTGAGATTAAATACAATGTGTATCACTTTCAGAGGACGAAATGTAATTTTCACGATAATAGACAAAGTTGTGCTTGCATTGTCTGTGATAGTTTGTCTTTGTTTACGTGCATAAAACAAAGCTTCGGAACTCAGTGAAATGAGAAGAAGAGTTCATGTCCTTAGGGGAAAGTATAAAAACGCGTATTAATTTTAAATTTGAATTCATACAATGTTTTCAAAGCAATACTTAATTTATACATTTATTATATAAGGATTTAAATGAAAAATAATTATTTAATTTCATATAAAAGAGTTTTAATATATTATAAATTCATATTTATATTATATATTTATATATATATATATATATTATATTATATAATAATAATAATAATAAGAATAATAATAATAATATATTGATAAATAAGAAAAAAAATGTGATATCGCAAAATGAACTTCAGTTTAATATTTTTCTTTTTTAGCTGTTATATGAAAAATAATGATCTAATAAATATTCATTATATGATAAGTTATACAATGACACTAATAAGCGTTTTTTGCCATATCAAATGATTATTTTTGTCATTCAATTTTCTGAGTGTACTAAAACAAGATATACGATAATAAATTGTAGACACAATTGAACAACAATGATTAAAGATGTATGCAGGGCATCGTATACCGGGCGAGTTTTTTTAGTGATTACGAACCATGATTCGATTTCGAGGTCATTCATGATTATGTACATGACTTGGCTAATTAATGCGCACTTGCATACAATCAAAGTTTTACGCACTTGGTGTATTTTTTATACAGTATGTACAATCTGTTGAACTGTTAAGGTCACTTTAAAGAATCCAATTTTTTATTTGTCGGTTTATTTACATTTCTTTATTAGCATTGTGAAAAAAAAACAATTGTTTAATTTATGAGTTTCTTTAATTCATTCTGCAAACTTTGTTATAAACAACAACATTTATAAATAATTAAATGTAGAATAACAATAATTAAATAAAAACAATGTTTTTATGCAGTAAACAAACATATGAAGAAAATGAAAAATTCAAAATCTTTTGAACGTAAATCGTTACTTTTTCTTTAAATTAAACATAATCTGTTATTTATAATCACTGACCTTTATATGAGCATTAACTAAAAGACTTTTTTAATTAAAGAGAGATTATGAAAAAGGGGGGGGGGCATTTGAAATACTGCATCTTTGAGAATGTTTTTTTTATTTTTGAATTAATTATTAATATTTCATTTCAACACGTAGATGGGAGATATGCTTTTTACTAGTTGTCGGCTTGCTGTGATTCGTTCTATATTTTTGATGCGTATATTTTTAATTGACGGAACTGATCACTTGAAATTATGTTTTGTTTGGCGGGTAATGCTATTTTGCAGCATTATAATTGTTTCTCACAATCTCAAGGTAGGCACAAAAAATGTATTAACTATGCTGGCAAAATTGTATTATATACTATTAATGTTTAGTAATGCAAATTTTTTAAAAGAAAAAAAAAACAAAGAAGAAAAGGAAAAAACGCAATGTAAAAAGTGTTGCTGTATTATTATATAAATGAAGTAATAATTTGCGAAGTCAAAGTTTAATTAGAATGAGTTGTTAATAAACACCTTTCTGAGTAAATTATTAAGTCTTTTTAACACTTGAAAACTGAAAATTGAATTTAAATTATACTTGTAAAAAATAAAAGTTATACTTATTACTCTAAAATAACTATAATTTTTATTTTTATATTATTTATATAATAACTTTTTAATAATAAATAATTAAATAAAATATAATAAAAAATTAAATAATAAAAAAAATAATAATTATTAAACTTTTCGCTTGAATAAAGCAATTTAGCCTCTAATTTAGTTTATTTTTCTTGAAAAATCAATATCTTATTATTTTATTCATTTCGAATGATTCGCCCACGGAGCAATAAAATTATATATAATAAAAGTGAAGATGAAATCATCGAAAAATATGACGAAGTATTATGATAATGTTTAGTGATGTATGTCAACCTAAAATATAGGTTAATGAAACATAAAACAGCATATTTTGGCACAATTTCTATTTTACTTTTGACTCCCCTTCATTGTGCTTTAATTGCCATTTAGAAAAATGATAGTTGGCATACAAAAATAGAAGATACAATTCCATACGATATTTATATGAAACAAAATAATAAACACAATATTATATTTCTTCAATGTATTTTTTGCATACTTGCAATTTCTTTAAATTAGATTTATTATGTTTATCGTGCAAAAGTGTATTTGATTTCACTACAGTAGACTCTTGACAATGCCGATATTTACTAATCTGACAACTTTCCCAGAAATAAAATATCTAAAGTATGTCTGCTCTAGATTATATATAAGTATAATATAAAATTGCCGGGATTCCCAATATTTGGGCATTTTAGTTCGACTTTACTATAATATTTAACATAGTTCTTTTTTTTCATCAAATTCATTTCTAAAGAAGTCGACAAAAATGTTAATATTGAAGTCTAAAAATGCATAATATTTATTTATATTTGTTCAAGTATTTATTTCTGGTACAATGTTGATAAATAAATTGCTGATTTATAATTTAAAAAGGTGCAAATTCTTTCAGTAAGCCGGAATTTTCGATAAGCCGACAAATACTCAATACCACAAATATTGGATTAGAGGGAGTCTACTGTATTCACATTTTACATTTTATCTCGTGACTTCTTAATAAAACAAACTTAAAATGTTATATTCATTAAATTCGTTTACATTACATGAAACTAAAATGAAGTTTACTTTGCATTACATTTTTTATTCTGTATAAATAATAGAGTTAACATATATATGTACATATTTCAATCGACTTTTGCTCAGTCGGTGAAAAAGTTACCTTCATTATCGACATTTATAAAATTTATCTTTTAGAAATAATACATATTATATAAACTCATAAAATATCAAAATAATCGATTTTACAAAAATTTTCCAAATTCAAATTTATTGAAAATATTAATATTTAACATTAATCAAATAGCTCAATTTGTCGTATTAATCAATCGTAATCATATCAGATAAAAATATTGAAAGTACATTCGAAAACATGACAAATATTTGGATACATAATTAAATCAAATCATTTTAATTGGTTTAAACAAAAGATTGTGTAATTTAGCTGGTTAATTAGATATTCTGTACTTTTGATATTCTTTTGTGATAAATAATTGAAACAAGTTAATCCGGTTACTTCTCCATTCATTATATAATTTTTATTGATGCGAAAATAGTGTTATTCTTTAATTATACAAACGTTTATATTTGTCATTTTACGTCGTATTCTGATAATACTTTTTATTCAAAGCGCATGCTAAAAAAGGAGGATTTGTTGAAGAAAAAAAAAAAAAACATAATGTCTTAACTTCTGTGCGCAATTTTTGTTTCATGTCATACAGGATAAAATGAGAATCGTGATACACAAAGTTATAATTTATGATTCAAATAATGACGCGTAACTTTGGCGAAAAATAAAAAGTATTTCGCAGTAATGCCATTGCGCATTCTTTAACTCAGTAAGTGTACGGAAATAAGTTGAAAAAAAGAAAAAAAAAAAAAAAAAAAAAAACAGTTGAACATAAATGCTCCATTTGATACAAATTTACGTTTACGAATGTAATTGACTTAATAGCAAACACCTTTTAAACTGTAAATATAAGCTTTTAAAGTCCGCAAAAAGCGCAAAAATGTAAAAATACAACGACACCAACTAATTACATATCAAGAGCGATTATCATTAGAAAATGCAACCGCAATGTGATTAAAACAAGATTTTAATAGGCTTTTGTTGTAATTTTTAGAAAAATGTATTTTTACATCAAAGTAATGATATTAATAGCTAATAATATTCGTTGTTAAAGCAAAAAGATGAGAATGAAATGCAACAAAAGATAATGCTTTAATGTCAAATTAAATATCAGCTGCATTCAATTTGATAAATTTAAATTAAAGTGCAAATGATATAAAGAATAGAGCACGAAATGAGTTCAATCGCAGTGTACATAAAGTTATTAATCCATCAAATAAATTTAATATACACTTTAAATCTCAATTAAATCAATCGAGAAGTATGCAAGTTGACAAATAATAAATAAAACATAATTACATGTTTGTTTAAGTGAGATTGACTGAATGCAATTAATGATTAAAATCGATTAATTAGAGTGGAATGAATATTTTTTAAATCTTTTTACTTAAAAAATTTTTTATTTAAATTAAAATTTATTTATTAATAAGAAAAATAAAATGTTAAATTTAAATAAAAATTTATTTAAAATGATTTAAAAAATCTTTTAATTTAATCAAATAAGATAAATAATTGACTAAAACTGTTATTTAAAATTGTTATTTATTTTATTGTGTTTCTTTCGATTTTTGCAAAAAAAAAAAAAATAAATAAATAAAAAAATAAATAAAATAAAAAAAAATAATCCAGAATTCAAACAAGTTTGCAACTTTTACTGATATCAAATAACAAAGTTTGTAATTCTTTAAAAAGTATTTTCCTTAATAACTTAACAGAATATTCCATCCTGATTATTATTTGGATGTTTTTTTTTTGTGCAATAGAATTTAATTAGTATCATGTAAACGTTGACAAAAAAGAAGGAAGATGATAATTGATTACGGAGACTAATTAAAAGTAAAGAAACATAATTGAGTGAGGATTAAAAATGCAAGAAAGTAAACGGCAAAAACTAAGAGTTTTAAGTGCTCCAAATGAAAAAGCGTAATCTTAAATACATATTTCAAGGATTTTCAACGAATCTCAAGTGTTTTAACTGTTGAATAAGTTAACATATGTCTTGAATTATTATATAAAATGCAACACGGTAATCGTTTTAGAGTGACATATTAAATTTGATTTAAACAAAAAACTCTACTTTTATGCTTTATCTAATCTGTGTTTACATATAAAATGCATCAGAACGTTTTTCTTTTTTTTTTTTTTTTTTTTTTTTTTTTTTTTT
>JABFPJ010004974.1:0-12849 GCA_022817425.1 Gryon sp. ZL-2020 | reverse complement strand
GGGCAACAGACGCACGTGAATTAAGCGCGTCAGATGCACTAAAAAAGAATATGATTTAACCTTATTTAACAGTGCATCTGTAACCCGTATATACGTACGACTGTTGTACGAAAATATTTTCTGTGTAGCGACGAACCATTAATTATAGTTCGCTCGCCAGGAGCAAGTGATTTCTCGGATAGGTAACCATCGGTTACATTATATAATTGTTTTTATATTTTTGAATGTACAAATATTGTACTCATCCTTTTTTATATAATTTAACTAATTATGTTCAATATGTTCATCATTCAATGTGTTTCATTCTTCTTGCAACATAAAAAAGTTTATTTATTAATTGATTTAACTGTAATCACGATGAAAACTTTGACTTCCCGTTGTTCTCTCACCACTCAAATCAATATCATTAATTCCAATTACTCCGTTAACTGATTCAGTTACATTTTGTGTCTCGGCTACTTTCGCGTAACTTGCACACGAATATTGAAATTATTCAGTTTTCACTATATTAAATTTTTTTATTTATAATAAGTCACAATAATAAATACTATCCTTTATTTTTAACACTTAGCTTTGAAAAATATATTAAAAATAAAAATGTTATACTGACTTAAAGGATTTTTCGACTTTTTTTACCCCCGAAAAACTAACAAGACTTTAGAAGTGAACAAATTTACTTACCGGATTTTTCTTAAATTGTTAATAGATATATATTTAACATTTATAAATTAAAATCATATGATATTTTAAACAAATGACTTATACCCAGATGGCGTTAGTGTTGTAAGCAAAGTTATAAGCAAAGTTACAAACAATTATATCATTTCTAGCTAAATAAATTAAATAATAAGACTAATTGTACTATCTATTTTCACTTATAAGGAATAAGAAAGAATTCAATATTTGTTATTTTATTATATATTTCAATCAATTGTAAATTATACAATAAACGATTTGCATACAGTAGATACAGGTGTCTATTTTGTACACGAATTGTTGTACAATTATAAAGATAGAGGGAATTTATCAGGCCAATAATAGCGTGACTACTGTACACCCCTTATTGGTCGTGCGTTAAAAAATCCTAAATACAAATCGTTCATTTCGAAAAAGAAAAATGTTACATATTTATATATTCTAATAAACATCTATATCTGAACATCTACCGGAAAATACATTATAACGATAATTGTAATGAATCATATTTACTCTGCATAGTTTATTCAGTCGTAATCGTTAAATTTGAACGAAAATAATAATAAATAAAACAATTGGTCAGAACTGAACTATTTCAAAAATTAATCGTTTCATGGAAGTCAATAATCAATCAAGCTAGAGACAAAGTACTTTCTTTATTATTATATCATCAAAAAAATTAAAATCAAATTAAAACTTTTTGTCTCCAACATGATCAGTCAATATTGAAATCAGAGTAGAAACAATTAGAAGCAACAAAATAAGAAAATGAATTCTATGAATGTTTGCTCTTAATGTTTTCCAATAATGTTCATTAGATTCCCTGCCCTTTTCGTGACAATTGCCGAAATATTAACACGGTTGACGTGACAAAGCTGTTTAAGAGCAGTGCAAATTTGCGCGCGTACATTTACAATTCATGTTCAAATTCAATTTTCCGAGACGCATTTACCGTCGTTGTTTTCAAAATAAAAGTCATTAAACAAAAAATGGTTTTGGATATACTCTATTATCTACGCTTCTTCTTTCGTCTCAGTCGTCTCTTGTTCCCGATCGTCCCACCTTTCGTATTCATCATCGTCCCTTTCTTCGCCTTCACTCAGCGGGCCGTCTTGTCTCTTGTTCGGTGGAGGAACAGTGCTAACTGGAACATCTCTGTGATTATCATTCTGCAGATTATTCTCTCCCTCGAGCATCTTGTTGATCTTTTCTTTCGCCTCATCAACTTTTCTCATTGGATCCGGTGAGTAGCTCTTATCACTGTACCTATCCCTGGACACTGGTCTTCTGTCCCTAAAGTCTCTTCTGTCTCTAAAGTCACGGAATCCTTGATTATTTCTGAAAAAGCGACCGCGATTACCGTTATTTTGCATTCGACCCCGATTATTCTGGTGATTTCCTCGGTTATTTTGATAACCGCCTCTTCTGTTATTAAACCGATGTTGCTGTTGATTGTTGTAGAAACGATTTCGGTTTTGGAAATTGCCACCACCTCGGTGGTTTTGATTGAAGTTTTGGAAGCGAGGTTTGTAGTAGGTTCCGCGATTGTTATTGTACGGTCGGAACTGGCGATATCTTCGGTGATGGCCCGAACGATCTCCAGACCTACTGCGACTGCGGCTACGCGAGTACGAACGTGACCTTGACCTTGATCGAGATCTGCTGTAAGTACCGGATGGTGAACGGCTGTACTTTCGTTCGTAACTGCCCGATCGTCGATTCGAGTATGAGCGAGATCGGGAACGCGAGCGCGAAGAACCAGAACTGGATTCGCTGCGCGATCGACTGCGTGATCTTCGTCCTCGGCTGCCACGTTTAGGTCCTCGTGGGGCACTATCACGCTTGCGCGGAGTCTGTCGCGAGCGTCGCTCCGATTCCGAGTCCGAATCCGAGCGTAGACCTTTTGTTTGTCCACTTTTGCCGCTCGAACTTGGACGCGAACTCGAAGGCGGCTCAGGTGGCTGACCCTGCCCAATCGGCTGAAATTTACCTCCGAGAACGCCAAACTTGTTTGGAGTACTTTGTTGACTGTGTCCCGGCGATTCCTTATAACCAGCAAATTTATTGGGCGTTGGTGGTGCAGGATATTTGATTGGAGTTTGCTTCGAGAGAGGCGGTTCCTTTGGTAGTGGCGGTAATGGCGACGGTAGTGAGTTCGCGCCTGCACGCTTTTCTGCCATTTCACGCTGTTTTCGAGCAGTAATGGTTTTTTCTAGAGCCGCGCGTTGAAGCTTCTCTTCGATGTCGTCGTCGCTATCCATTGGCCCCGACTTTTTCTCGCCTGGGATGTCTTGCCACTTTTGTCTGCAAAGCGTGGAGTCAGTTAATGATGTACATGAAGATTTCTCGAATAATGCTGTTGAAATGTTCGACAGATTGGCTAAGTATCTGGAATGGTTTAATGACTGTTATTGGAAGTGTATTGCAGGTAAATTGGACAATCTCAAGATTGGGACGAAGGCTTATGCAGATATTATATTAACTTCTTAAAATCTATAAGAAAATCAATTATCACTTACAATTTACAATTTAATTAACATTTTTTAAATATATGGAAATTATCTGAATTTCTATTAACTGAATTTATTTAATTATTACTTTTAAGTTTTATAAACTTTCAAAAATTTAATTAATATTTAAATGTTTTATTATCAATATAAATAATACAGTTTTAATATGAAATAGGAAATACTTGCTACATAATTTTTAATTTACATTAAAAATGTAATAGTATTTAGCAAGTTCATTAAAATATTCGGCAATTTGTTTTAAAATATTTACAAAAATACTACCCAACCTTGATTTTCACAAACATTAATTTGGAAAGGATGGAGTGCGAAAGGATGTGTGTGGCACAAAGTATGATGATTTGCATGATGTGATTCAACAGCAATATTTTGAGATCAATGTGTCCATGTAGACTTTCCAGAACACCAAATTAACAATTAAATAACAATAATTCAAGTGCAAAAATGGTTATTTTTTTAATTTTAAATTTAAAAAATGTTGAGATGATAATTTTGTTTTTATTTTCCAGGAATGTTTGTGTTCTTTAAAATGAAAGTCTGCATTTTCAATGTAAGTAATAGTGATAAATAATTAATCACATTATTTGTCAAAAGTAAGAAAAACTTATCATATATGAATATACGATTATTTGTTCTTCGGTTTTTTATACTTTATATAAATTTACTTTATATAAATTTAAATAAAGTAACATATACATTGTATTTAAATATATAAAAAAAAGAAGCGAAAAATCAAAAAACAAAAACATTAAATTATATCGTTTAGTGTGTGACAAATATTTAAACAAAATTACATCTCATGCAACTTTAACATCAAATAAAGTCCCAACTTACATGTTTTTTGTTTTATTTTCATTTATAAACCCAATCCTCTATTCATAATTTTTTATATAACAAAACAGAAATGCATATGTGTCAAACATTTGTAATAAGGTATCATATCATAAATATCTATAAAATTATTCAAAATGATAAAACACTCTGTAAACGACACATTAGTTTGTTATTAAGATTTGCGCTAGTTTAAGTTGTTGTAGTAGAATAAACTGTTAATTACGGGACACTTTACCATCTAAAATCAGTATAAAACCTTCTCGCGAATGTAACTTAAGGTCGAAAACTTGTAATCCTGTGTGTATACAAATACGCAAGTTTTCCTTTCTTTTAACGAATCTATTCTATAGCCATGCAACTTAACAACGTCTATACGAAGTTTTGAAAAGACTTCTAAAACAAAAGTCTTGTATTATAATTGATAAAACCTAAATATGTGCGTTAAATAACTTAACAAATTTGATTTTATTACACTTAAGTTTCCAAGATAATAAAAAGAATTAAAAATGTATATTTATATGCACACTGGTATTGTAATTTACCTTGCTAATTTCCATTTAGCATTTAGAGCGGCGGTATCCAGAGACGGAACCTTCATTTCGGGGTGAATTAGTTCGGTTTCTTCCTCGAACATGTTATTTATTGGTTTCCTCGAAATTTCTGAAAAATCAAGATCTATTCGTAAGGGGTTAATTTATGTCACATCTAAAAACACATGAACAAATAAAATGCGAGTAATAACACAAATAAATCTATAATAAAGAAAATAAATGTATAATTTAAAATTATAATTAATGTTACAATGATTATACAAATGATTATAATTCATTCAATGTTAATTAAATTAAAAGTATAAATTATAAACTTCTGTATTAAATTCTACTATGCATTTTTATGAATTATTTAAATTTGTTAAAAATGAATCAAGTATGTATGTAAACATATTCAAATGAACTAACCTTTGCGCTGCGATGCCGACATGAGTTCACGCCGATCACGATCATGATAAGACTTCTGAAGATCATCTCTATCCCTTCGAAAATCATCTCTGTCGGCAACCTCCGCGTGTTTATCCGCGTTACTAAGAGGGGAAGTCATGTAATTATACTGATCAACATACCTATTGAATGTGAAAAATAAGGAAAGAATTAAAACGCTCCTAAGGCCAATATCCTGCTATTGGCACAAGCCGAATGAGCTTGTTTCACATTTCTGACACTAATTTTTGAAAACAAAAAATACAACAGAACAAACAGATTATGAAAAAAGTATGAAAGCTGCAGAAGGGTGAAAGCAATTGTATAGAATGAAATTTATTAGCATGAATGATGAAACTGAAGTAACAAAAAAAGGAATAGAATTTTATTCTATTTTTTTTATTGAATGATTGAATTATTAAATTGAATTATTAAAAGAAAGATAAAACTGAAGATAAAAGAAAGTAGTTCATTGTATTTGTATTCCGGATAGCGCAGAGTTGAGTAAGGAAACTTGTTTTTACCTTCGTAAGACCGCTGTTTCTTTTTCAACTTTTGCATAATAAGCATTCAACTTGGATTCAAGTTGATCCAAATCGGGCAACGACGTATTCTTCAGAGCTTCAAAATCGCGCTCAGACTTTTCTTTGTTTTTGCGCTTCTTCTTTTCCTCCTTCTTTTTCTTCTTACGGCTCTTCTTATCCTCTTTCTCTTTTACTTTCTTTTCCTTTTTCTTCTTCTTCTTCGTCTTTTCACTACCAGAGTGCTTCTTTTCTTTCTCGCGCTTCCATCGTTCGGCTTCAGCCAAAAATTTCCGCACCTAAAATGTATAATAGATTTCATAATGTTATATATAATTCAGTGCAAGTTTTAATTTTGCGATGTAAATTAAACTAACCTTGCCCTCGTAATCAGAATCATCTTTTGTCTGTTCAAGAAACTTGAGAACCTTCAATTCATGCTCGTCCATTTTACTAACAGGATACGCTGGAACAGCTGGATTGATATCATGCGACGTAG
This sequence comes from Gryon sp. ZL-2020, assembly GCA_022817425.1. Taxonomy (NCBI): domain Eukaryota; kingdom Metazoa; phylum Arthropoda; class Insecta; order Hymenoptera; family Scelionidae; genus Gryon; species Gryon sp. ZL-2020. The sequence continues at coordinate 6,794 of JABFPJ010004974.1, read as the reverse complement.
CCGCAGTAGCCGGTGGATTATTATACTGCGCCATACGTTTGCTCAAAGGCGACAACGAACCCCGATGATCTTTTTTGTGCTTTCTCTTACGACTGCTCGGTGATCTGGAGGCCGAACGCGAGCTTCCCGAGGACGACGAGCTGCTCGACTCGGAACTCGACGAACTGGACGAGCCGCTCGACGAAGAACTTGAGCTCGAGCTCCAGCGTTGCCGCTTCTTCGAGCGTGACTTTCGTTCCTTCTTGCGCTTCTTTTTCTCCTTTTTCACGTCGCTCGTAGTGTTGTCACTTTCAGCAAATGTCTTAAATGTCTCAATTGGATTGATCGTCGTCGACGGTGCCGACGTTGACGTGTTCAAAATCTTTGTCTTGATAAAATCAATTGAATTGCGCGCTTCCTCGTGATATGGCGCAATAGATAAACATTGTTCGTAGGCCTTCTGTGCCTCGTCGTATTTTTTCTCATCTTCGTAGCTGCGTCCAAGTGCCACCAATGTCTCGGCCATGTATTTACGCGCGTTTGCGTGAGTTTGATTCAATTTTAAGGCAGTTTCAAAATCTTCGATTGCCTTTTTAAAGTTTCCGGAATTTGCATATCTAAAATGTAACAAAGAAGTAAAGCAATTTAATGTCGTGTCATTTAATAATTATAAAGTTAATGAAAGTAAAATTATTTTAATTCAAAAATCATTTTACTTCAAAGAAATAATAGTTGTGATATAAAGATGAATTAATGAATTTAATTTGACTATGAAAGAAGAAAATACTTACAAAGCTCCACGTGCAACTAATCCCTCAACATTTCGTGGATCGACAGTAAGTGCCTTGTTCAAACACTGAAAAGCTTCAGAATGTCGTCCCGCTTTGAAATGCTCAATGCCTTCGGCAACACTTCGGAAAGCCCACTTGCTGGCTTGCGTTTGGCGCAACTCACTTGCATATTCGTTTTGTGGAAATCTCTCTCTGAAGTAACAGCGATACAAATTTGCTTTTAGATAGACTTCTTATACCAATCTTTTCACATTCAACTTATAACCAATACACATATGCTTTACATTTAATCCTCTAATAATTAAAGAAATTTTTTTTATAGTTTCAGATTAAAAATCGAAATTTATCCATTATCCCTGTAAAAATTGCTTATAAAATCAAGGAAAAAAAATTATAGTGTTGATAGTATTTTAATAATTCTTTTGTTATTTGATAATGTAAAATTTAATTAACGTGATTCCCAAACAGGGAATTCGGGCCAAAACGTTGTTCTTTTCTTCATTTCTTTTTGTACTCACCTTATATACAAAAAATTTATCAACTCATTTATATTAATAAAAACAATAATTTAGTTTTTTTTTACACATATATATACATATATTCATCCTTTCGCTTGGTAGAACTTAAATAATAAATCAGAAAGGACATACCTTACAAAACATGTAGATACATTTTCTGTTTATTAAGTTTATCGAACGATTAAAATCTGTTTTATAACTGCGTTTATTGTTTTTCATTTGACATCGATTCCAAAAACGGGTCGTTGGCCCAAACTCCCCATTTCCATCATCAAACAAAAAGAAGCAACTTTTTTTAATCAAACGTTCAAATGAATCGCTTCCAAAATATTTGTACCAACAAAAACACCTAGAAAAACAGGAAAGTAACATTGATAGAATACATTGAACAATCATTTACCTGAGTCCAACCATGTTGGAGTAATTCTCTTGTCCGAGACCCATCAAATCCGCGAGATATTTTATGTTGTTGGGATTATTGAATCCAGTGCTATTCTCCATAATTGTTTCATAACTTTGTCCTTTGTTGTCCATCGCTTTCCTACGTCATACGAGAATAAGGCGAGCGTTAATTCGTCGAATCTTTAAGTCGAACTTTTGGTTTTTTATTATAACTTTAATTCATTTTTCTTTTCTGTTCGAGAATCGAATTTGACCAAACCACAGTTACTTCATTAACAATCAAACGCAAGATTCGTTAAGTCCCTTTGGTATTGCTCTTGATCAACTATCAAAGTGCCTCGAGACATCAAGTAAATATAACCAACAGCTATTTGCAATAACAACGACAACAACAACAACAACTCAATAATGCTCGGCCTCGAATTTTGACTCATCATTCGTTTATTTCTCTGAGGAATAAGATTCTGCTGCTGCTGCGTTGTGACCTCTTCAATTTGGCTGGAATAACGTCATCTAGTGTTTTGCTTATGTCAATACATAGTGCAGTGACACGAATTTACGTTTGCAAAGTTAACGAGTAACTGGGTTTCAATGTAAGAGGGGCGCGGTAGAGAAGATCGGCTAAAGTTTGTATATAATTTAATTGATATAAATAATTGAAATAATTATTTTTCTCTTCAATGCTAATCATTTCTTTAGTTTGTATTTTTTTTTATTCTTAATGTTTGGTACTTTAAACTCTTCTCTCACCTTGTTTAAACCACTAAGATGTATATTTTTGTCTATACTTTTGTCTATCGCATTTTGTAATTATAGATATTTCTGAACACAAAAGCACACGGCCTATCATCGAATGGTGGTTTGGTATTGTTTTTAAAATTATAACTCGTATTTCAACTGATTTATATAAGATATATTTTTGGATAGAGAATAACTTTTGTATTTTTTGATTATTTTGTAATGCTTTTTATTTTGCTAATTTAGCAAATTTTTGTCGACTTTTTATTATCTATTGGTGCAAGAAACAAACAATTGGACAGCCCTATGACTTTCATTATATTGAGAGCCACGCATTTATACCTTCCAATGCGAATCAACAAAACTATTTTTAGATGCTCGCCTGTTTCGTATTTTTCGCTGTCAATTTTTGTGTACGACATCACGTATTTATCGTTTTGTTTGTTATACACACGAGCTGTAAGTTTAAATGATACATTAATATTAAAACGGAAGCCACGTTCACCCACGACTTAAAGTAATTAACAGGAAGGAAATATAATTGTCTTGGGTTACTGGGTCTCTTTTTTATTTATTTCAGTAACATCACTTTTTATATCACTCAAAATTGTCCCGACTGCTTTCATTTTCAAGAAAGTTATTTTTTGGAGTTTTTTCCATTGCAAATATTTATCCTATTTATTTTGTATATTAATAAGAAATGTTCTTGAAATTAATTTTTAAGTGTAAGCAAAAGACTGCAAAGTAAAATGAAAAATAACTTTCAACATTTCAGTGTTAATTTATAATAATGTCAAAAAACATCCAACATGCAACTTTCTCAATAGTAATATCCAATTTTGAATAACATTTATAGTAATTAATTATTTTAATTATAAAATAAATTAAGATAATTAATCTTGAATTTAAAGACAGAGACCAAACAACCGAACATATTGTTATACCTACCGTCTGCCACACCCAATTCGAACACCCAAAGCTCAACGTCTCACAATTGGAATTATTCAATCTCAAGTCTCGAAAGACGTGCGACAAAAATCATTTGTTTGAGAGCGGTGTTTTGATAATAACATTATTTCGTAAACGTAGAATACGACATCGACGTAGCCAAAAAACATGAGCCACGTCTCAATCTCTCTCTTTCTTTCTCTCTCAGCTCAATCAATGTTTTTCAATCATTTGTATCGCATAATAAATTCATCATCATAATATCACTATTTTTACAGTGTATCTGGCACCTAAATTCATAAAAATGTGTCAGAGGAATCAATGCCAATTTACCTATCGCTTTATGTTAGTATCGAATGTCATTTTGCCCTGTTTTAATATAAATACACGTTAAACTGTAAATATTCATCGTATTTTATACAAAACCTTATTTTTTTTGTCTCATTCAGGCTGTTTACAACAACTCTTCTTTTAAACATGCTTCGCCATTCAGTACCACCCATTTTGTGTTGTTTTTACTATATATTTATATTATTTTTATATTTTTTCTTATGTTTATTGTTTACTTTGTAATATTAACTAATTATTTTAATTTATACTTGATTTACGTAACAAAATTTAAATTTCGAATTAAAACTTATGGTACTTTGAATTTAAATGTTAATATTGACAAAAAAATGTTAATGATATATATTTCAAAATTTTATTAATTCAACAAAATTCGATACTATGTTTATTTAACAAGATTTTTTATAATTATATGCTTGTACTGAAAGTCATACTATGAATGAATTACAGATTTAAGTTTTAATTATACAAGACAGAACTGGTGTTATTTTTATTTATACATTGCGTTGTTTTATAATATATTAATTTTATTAATTTTATGTATTACATACGTTTTATCCAAATATTACATATATATTATAAATATCGAAAAATCTTTTCGATACAAGAAAGAAACAAATATCTTCAATTTAAATGACTTATTTCATAATTTATTTAAATACTTTGTTATGAATTATAACCACCAGTTCTGCAAAATCAAATAATAAATGAAAAATGTGCTGTTATAAGAATGTTGCATTTTAAATCTTAAAATGTAATAATAAACAAAACAAAAGCATACAAAAACTGATTGTTCACTTGCAAAATATTGATATTCAGCAACTTTGAAATCCAAATGAACAAAGTGATGGAAGAAAACGTATACTCAATGAGATAATGAAATGAGAATATGAATTGTTGCGCGCGAGATGGAGCATACTTATCCGGGCCTGGTGCAACTTACTTATATGCTTCCGGCAGATCGTCGGTATGAATAAGACCCATAGGCGGGTGGGGCATTTGCCCTTCTCGGGGTGGTACGTTCATTACGGCGACAACTCGCTCGGACTCAACGTTAACTTCACTCACTACGACGCAGACCAAATCATTGGCCATGTAGCCGCGTGTAACACCCTTCTTGTCAACAGCTGGCACCGTTGCTGTATTCAATATTAGCACCTACAACCATAATTAATTTCATATCATTTATTTCTGCTTATTCAAAAATACATTCAATTTTTACAATACTAAAAAATTGAAAATTGTTGAGAAAAAAAATCATTTTAATACATTATTTATGTTATATAATTATTAAAAAATTGAATACAAAACTTAAGAATTACAAACGTCATAAAATATTACACTAAAATTGAAAGTCTAGTCAAATTTACGTCTTATCAGTGAGACTATTAAAAATGTAATATGATACAGAATCATTAACAGATGATGATAAATGGGAACGAAAAAAATAACAACATTGAAAAACATTGAAATCTGTTACCTTATTATAGTAATAACTTAAAATGAAAAAAGAAAAAAATATCTGTATGAAGTATCAATTTTCAGTTGTCTTATATATGTTTAAATAACACTGCAAAGGAAATAAATTGTATTGATCGTTAAATAATTAGTGGCAACTAAGTTATTGAACTGTAAAATAATAAAACTGAGTGTTACCAATGTAATCTTCAAACTGTGTATATAAAACATATAAACCGATTAATGTAGAAACTTGATTATTTCATTATTATAACTTAATTCAAATTTTATAATTAATGTGTTCAGTGTAATTTAAATAGAATTATCTGTCTTAAGAAAAAATTTAATGATCATTAAGTGAACGAAAATGTTTGTACAAAATTGTGGTACCTAAGAATTAAATTTGTTTTTTGATCAAATTTATTGTTTATTTAGTTTCGTGATTTTTTTAGTGTATAATTGCCATTTTCATAGTTAATAAAGTTATATAAAATAAATAAAAGCGAAAGAATACCTTAACTCCAAGTTCGGTGACAACTCTTGGACAGTCACTGCAGTTACAGAGAACTTTAAGGAGAAGTCCAGCGGCACTTTTACCCATTACCTGAGCAAATATAACATCGCCAACAACCAAACTCTGTAAAACGAATGGCAATTTCAAATTCGCCGTCAAATGTTGATGCACAACCAATCATGCTTGCGCTGTCATAATTGAGTAAATAATCAAACTCAACGGCAGCTAAACTCATCAACCAAACTTTTGTCTTATTAACAAAGCAACTTTAATCTGTTCTGTTTTTACAATATATTATCATTATCATATGTAAGTGTAATTTTGTTTGTCGTATATTTTTATGTTTAATGCTTTTATGATTAAATTTTGTGTAAACAATAATTTGTGAACTTATTTCATTCACCTGAAACAATTACACAGTTATTAAACTGAAAACCGAAAATTATAAATTGTTTAAAAAAAAATAAACAAAAATAAGAAAGCAATAATATTTCTTTTTCTTTTATTATACATATGATGATATATTACCTCGAGAAAGTTTCGAATTCTTTGCGATTTTTCCATTGTGACGAAGGAATCAAGACCAGGTAATGTTGCATAATATTCTGTAAAATATATTTTTTCTTATTTATAATTCAAAATATATAACAATTTCAATTCTACAACAGAGTTGCATCGAATTTGTATAATTTAAGATTAATTAATAATTAATTAATTCATAGTAGAATTTCGAAATGTAAATGAATCTTAAGGTGATTCTTAAGATGATTCTTCAATCGAATTCACTGCTTCTCATTTTAGCTAATGGAGTCACCATTAGCTCTATCCTTTTTGCTCTTACATAGCTGAAGAATCACCTTAAGATCTGCTACACCGGAGTTAGTGTTTTTTTATTTTTAAGTTATTTAATAATGTATTAAGAATTAAAACATATACTGTTTCATTCTTTAGTTTTGGGAGAATTATATGATCGAACAAAAAATAATTTTATAAGTACACCCAAAGAAATATGGTGCGATATTCGCTACACGGTTTGACTAGCGTTTTTCGAAACGTTCGTTGCGACCAAAATTTGGTACGATCAGTGCCGATTTTCAG
>JABFPJ010004973.1:0-12853 GCA_022817425.1 Gryon sp. ZL-2020 | reverse complement strand
TCAAATTCGAGTCAATCGTATATGACATTTCATTTAATATTTTGCCAAATACGACTCCGTCGTACATAGTATAAGTGTCAGTATTTTATTCCTCTTCGTATGCGATAAACGACTACCGCGTATGCTATAAACGATGGAGTCGTATATGATAATATAGTCACTCATTTATTGAGAGATTTTTTACCTTTAATTTTGTTCATATACTACACAGTCGTCTATGACATACGAGTCACTCTTTTTTCCGATTCTCCGTGTATACCAAATTTTAATTTATATTTTAAATATAATTTAAAAATTTTATTATTTAATTATATATTTATTAATATAATTTATATAAGTAATATAAATATACTAAATAATTTATAATGTTGTAATAATTTGTATTAATTTTTAAATAAATGTTTATTGAACTCAAAGATCTAATTTATTTTTCGGGAAAAAATATTCGAAAATTGTCCGGGAATTTGAAAATTCTCTTTTAGTGGACACCCTGAATATTATAGCTGTTTTGTAAAAGAAACTTCAGATTATTAATTTAAATCAAAATTAGTTCTTCCTGTAGAAATCAATTTATCAGTTTACGTCGAACTGGAATTTTTGTTCTTCTTTTTATTTTCGATTAAGATACTAAGACAAAAGTTTGTATTGAACATTGAAATTTCTTTTTGCATAAAATTCTTTCATAATTTTAGATTAATATACTTTTTTAGATTTGGATTACTTTTATTTTATTTTTTTCATCATCAAAAAAATTTAATTTAAAAAGACACGAACATTGACACCAATTTTGGGAAAATTTACTGAAGAATCCCCGTAAAGGTTAACTTAAATTTGTCAAAGTAACTCATTAATTCAAAAACTTTAAACTACAAAATACTGAAAGTTTATGTATTGGTACATTTTTTCGATAAGTTTTATTGACAATTTGCTGAATCTTTTAGACTTTATGACTTGATTTTTTATAACAAATATTTTTCGTAAACTTGGATTTTTAAAGTTTTTTACTTGTTTAAAGATTTTAAATTAAATTTTTAAAACAAATCTTGTATTAAAAATAGCAATGTTTTTACAAAAAATAATCAAATTATAATACTATTATGATTATGAAAAACAAAGTTAGTTTAATATTGAATATAAATCAAACATTTTGTAGCAAAACGAAATATTTCTGAAAATATTGTAGACATTTTCTTTTATCCAGGTTTTTTGCAATATTGAATTTAACACTTGTAAAAAAGAAACTTGTCAGAATCCCATCTTATAACAACCATTTGTTCGGCGCAGTTAATTTTATATTTCTGTATAAAACAATCTTTACTATTCTATTTAATCATTGAAAACATTATAAATATTTGTCCAGACAAAATTTGCACTCATTCTGAAGAATTTATAAATTGATTAACGCTACGAACTTGTTTTTCATTGATTTGTACCAAAGAAATATCAAAACCATGATGTTTATAAATTCAAATTGTGCTTTTGTAATATCATTTTTCTTTTGTATAACAAAATCTAACACAATGTACCATTTTTTGTGAAAATCGAATTGCATAAAGAAAAATATAAATTTTTATCGAAAGAAGTAAAAATACATATTATATAAAAAGTTTTGTATAAAATAAAGTAATAACGCTATTGTATATAAAGTGTTAATATACTTGTGCGACGATTTGTATTTAGACATAGACCGGATCTCAAATTGTATTATAAAAATATGAAGAATTGTGTAATTTCGAGTATTTATATACACTTTTACATTATTCATTGTAAATGTTTTCAATTTTTTTACTTTCGGTTTTCATTTATATTAATACAGTCTGTATTTAAGAAAATAAGTAATGCAAATATTAACATAAAGAAAGAAAAATATATTTTTCAAATATCTCGTTATTTAAATTTTGTTTTAATAATCATATAAATTTGAACAAGTATTATCAAGTTATAATCAATTTAAAATATTGTTTCATAACTTACATGCATGCTTACATTGTTTCCACAAATTCACTGTTGAAAAACGATTACATTCCAAGCTGACAAAGAGTTTAAGCAAACTACATAATATTTCGCAAAATTGTGTTTTCTTTTAATGAATTAATTGTACAAAAAGCAATTATTTTGAATAAAAACAAAATAAAATTTATATTTGTTTTACCTAATTTTACATTCCATTTGTAATTTTGATTCTTTTGCATAATTGTTGTTAAACTTTTTGTCGTTAAGAAAAAATGTTGTAAAAATCGATAAAATATTCTTTTAAAATATAATGGAAGACAACTGAACAAAATTAACACAATTTTTATATTGTCATTGTGTGACATTAAACTAAGACACTCATAAACGTATCGTTCACATTGAATGCAATCTGTCTACAACAATCACTAACTTTTTTCTTTTCACGTCACGTTTTGCATTTCAGTCTGCGACAACTGTATTATACGATTATGTACAAGACTTATAATTATAAATATGTGACTGACGTGACAGCAATATTTGTGCTCATAGTTACGTATGTTATATATATATACACCTTCAAAAGGTTTTATATAAATATGTACGTAAATATTATACAATCGTTACTTTTTTGTAACAACGAAAATGATATGCTAATCAAATAATAACAACATTTCAGGTTAACAAGTTGAGAATCAAAGATCAAACTTGATGCTCACTTTCGAGTAATTGCGATTGTGATTTCATCATCTTTTTATAAATGAAACATTCGTCTTTAAAATAAATTGTTTAATAAAAATACATCATGTTTTTTAATGAAATATTTAGTTTATACAAAAATTGTAATACTGAAACATTTACTTTTCTTTACAAAAAGATGATGAATATTGTTGTTTTATATATTTAATATATATAATATAAAGATATTTTTATGTCTAATGCAGAATCATCTTATAGATTGATTTGAAATTTTACGCGAATATTGGATTATAACAAATTGTCAATTTTTTGATTAGTACAACGCGTCAGTCATCCAGGCCAAGAGTAAAGGAAGAACCGCCAGAGACGACTCCCGTCTCATCTTCCAAGACTAGGTAACATACTTTCTTCACCTTTCAGCAAATGCATGTAATTTCAAAACAAAAAAGAAATCTGTCACGCGACTAATAGCAAACAATATCAGTTTACATCAAATTGTTATACAAATTGATCAATTGTTCACCTAGATGTAATTACTCTTTTCCCCTTTTATTTTCTTGTTTAAATTTATTTTCATTTTTTTAATTTCTATTTTATTTATTTCCTCTCTATTACTGTACGTTGTTTCAAATGTGTCAACTTTTGGTGACTTATTTGAAAACAAACTGCGACCGTTTTGTATTGATTCAATGTAAAAATTGAACTGAATGTAGAATTCGTTTTCCCGTCTATCTCTGATTATGTTTTCTATTACGCGAATTGTTATATACTTCATTCGCGCTTTTGCGATTTGTCAGATTGTTAATCATTATTACACTTTGCTTATATATCATTTTCTATTTTATCTTGACTAAGTATGTTTCTTGAAATGATTAACTAATTGACTTTAATGTACAAAATTTAAATTATGTAATCTAAAAATGTATGCAAAATATTAGCCTTTTAAAGACTTTATTTACGAGAAAGAGTAATGAAACATTTACTTACATATTAGTTTTTAAATATTTGATTTATGTAAAAGTGAATTTTATTGATTCAATTATACTTTTAATTTAAAAAAAATTTTTTTTTTTTTTTTTAAATTAAAAGTTACTTTTAATTTCTGAATATGTATTTTTAATTTTATTGAACACAATATTCAATTTCTTTGAGTTTTGTAAAAATATTGTAATTATATATAAATAAACATTTCGTTAAACATATTCTATTAAATTAAAGATATTTAGAACTAAAAACATTTCAAGAAAACGCTTAGTTTTAATATTGTATAATTATATGCACTTGATAAAAACGATTGATATTTTTTTCATAAAACATTTAATTAAATTATGATGAATATGTTATCATCAACAGTGAAATAAAGAAATGTTCTTTATAATTGAAATATGCTCAATCACATACATTTACGTAACTTTCATATGTGTAACCTGAATTTTTTGTCAACTGAATTAAAAAAATTATTATTTATTACAATAATATTTTTGATAAAAATTGAAAATAAAATTGTTTATAGAATATTCAAAATTTGCTTAAAGTTTTATTTTTATTCAATAACAAAGTTGTAAAAGTCAAAACTGACTGTTGAATTACTAGAAAGCGTTTTGTACAAATATTCATGTATTATAATTTTGTCAAATCAATGAAATTATATTCGTCTTATTTTGTGATATTGAACAAAAAATGTATTTTGATTTGACAAAAATATTGTATTTTTCCCTACATTGTAATGCAAATATTGTAAATTTATAAACTGCTGTATAAGTTATTATACTTTTCATTGTAACTAAAAATGTAGTACAATTGTATGTATTTTATACAAGAAATGTGTACAATTTAATGTACTATAAATTGTGAATTAAATGATTACGCCAACTTAAACGTATAACATTTATTTCGTATACAAATTATTTTTATTTTATGAAACATTAAAAATATTTACAAATAAATCGTTAAAATATAATGTATTTTCTTCAAAGTGACTATTATTTAACAAGTAGAGATAATTAATGAAATATAAAAATTCATTTTTCATATACTTAAAATTAACTTTGATTAAATTATATTAATACTTTAAAAATATTCAAACATATCAATATATAATTATATTTGTTACATAATAATTATTTACTTTGCAAATTTTAATTTTTAATATGAAAAAGCAAAATATAAAACTGGTATTAAAATTGACTATTTGAATTTTAATAAGGCAAAAATTTCAACAAAATAAGGCAACCTAGAAGACAAAAAATTCAGGAGTATACTAGACCAATCAGTAAGCAAATTCAAAACATTTTCATCTTTAATGCTTACTAATGTTATTTTTTCTGTGTTTATTATTATTATTATTGTTATTACTTAAGTGACAGACTTGAACAAACGCTATAATATCCAAACTTTATCATTAATTTTATTTATTATATATCAATTTTTTATAAGAATACGTATAATTTGAATTTTATTTCTATAAAGTTAACATGAAAAAGTGTTTGTAAATGTATTTTTCAATATGAGAAAATCGTCATTTACAATGCATTAGAATATTTTTCACATTATATTGTCATTATCATTAAATATAATATCTTATTATCATTGTATTTTTATGAAAAAGTTATACACATTTTTCATTTTCAAGTTAACTTATTAGTCAATCATAACGAAACATAATGAATGAATATTTATAAATAACAAAGTTTAATATTTATATTTAATATTTAATATTCACTGCTCAAATTAAAACTTTCTTACTTCAGTATTGCACATGAAAAATAATATAAGAAAATCTGAAATAGGATATTTTTTGAGTAGTTAATATATTGTATTTATATAAAATTTCTCTTTTTTTAAATTATTATATAGTTATTTTTATGAATTAATCTATTAAAAACGTAAAGAAAGAAATGTATGTAGAAATTTTATAGAAATATTTGTTAGCAGACTGATTAATTTGAATATTTATATTATAAATGAAAATTAAATAGTCATATAATTAGTTTTAAACATATCCCACAAATATATAATAATAATTATTATTATTCATATATGGTATTAAATTAAGAATATTGATATTTGAAAAACTTATTTAAATAATAAAATAACAATTTAATTGAAATTTGATTAAATAATACAATATTGCATTTAAATTACAACATACATTAAGGATATTGGCTCGCGGAAACAAAAATACAAAGAATTTATTGAAATTTGAGATTTTTCAACCGTATAATTTATTAAATAAAGAATTTTTAAAATCCAATTATTCATATATTGATGCATGAGTTAGAGTAGCGCCAACATATAAAAAAGTGTTGACAGAAAGGGTTATGTCTTTTCGTTACTCGGGGAGGGTAATGCCATTTTCCTTCCTAGGGAGATTTAGGAAAATGGCTTTTTTCCCTCCCTCGTAACGAAAAATATAGTACGCAACATGGGAGATGATCGGGAATTCGTTTTCCCAAGCGGAGTTTACAAGCCGAGCCGAAGGCGAGGTTTGTAACCGCGATCTCCCTTGTTGCGTAATATACTATTGTTTATATGTTGACGCTACTCTAACTTATACATGACGATACGATAAATCGGATTTTCAGAGTGCATTATTTAATAAATAATACGGTTGAAAAATATGAAAAAATTCAGACAATATAATGTTTATTTAGACTATATTCTGGTCAAATTTCAACGAATTCTTTGTATTTTTGTTTCCGCGAGCCAATATCCTTAAAATAAAAAAACATAAAAGTTTACTTTTTTCATTGTATTATTTTTTTCATACAAAAGTTGATCTTTTTTTTCGAAAAAGTTATAAATTATTAGAACTATATTTTTTAATTTTTTAAATCACTTATGAAAAATCACTATAAATATTATTCTTAATTTAATTAATTCAATGTATTTCAGCAAAATATCATTCATTTTAAGTTTCGAATTTAGTTAAATTTAATTAAAAATAGTTTGTTTGTTTTTTCTTCTAAGCAAACTTATGAATCAATATTTGTATAAATTGTGATTATTATATATTAGTGAGCCCATAAGTTCCTTTGACTTTATTTTCAAAAATAAGTTAACTTGTTGAAAATGAATGAAAAGGATCTTAAACATCTCGTATTTATTTATCTATAAGTAATGAACTATTTTTTATTCTCAAAAATTGAATGATATTTTAGCTCGAAGAGAAAGCATTTAATCCCAGCGAATCTGAAATGACTCGTTAAAAAAACACCTGCGACACTCTGTGACAAATCTCTTCTAGGATAAGACAAATATCGTAGTAGAAATAGAAATAGGTAAAACTGATTAAAAGAAAAAAACGAATTTTCCCCTTAAATTGTAAATGAAACAATGGATAATTGTGAGTCGTTATGTATGTGCCTGTGTAGGTATTATGACGATCGCTACAGAGAGCGTGAACGCGACAGAGAGCGCGAGCGGGAGTCAAGTCGCCGTCCAGCCGAGCGAGAACGAGAACCGGAGCGCGAGCGTGAACGAGAACGTGAGAGGGACCGACGAGATGAACGCGCCGATTCATCGCACCGTTCAAGACACTAAAGCCACCAACTGCAACATCATCATCATCTCAGCAACATCAACAAGAGAGTTGCTTCAAGATTTCAACTTGAACAGAAATTTACAAAAAATCAATTCTGGAAACAAGATTTGTACGGTAGATGTTATTGTATGACGATACGATTATTATTCCTCTACCATTCTCCTCTTCAATATCCAAGAAATGAATCAATTTTAGTCTTAGCTCACGATAGACGAATTAATTGTACGACAGTTCGCTGTCTCTATTAGTTCGTCATTATATTATAGTGTATTCTTCAATTATATATGATAATACATATGTATGTAACAGCACATAGTTTTTAGGTTTAAAAGTCGACACTTGGTTTTGAATTTTTGAATTGAAGAACAAAACATTATTAAATAAACGATCGTAGGACGGAATTGAACAACTATCAAAGTCGTTCAACCGTCAGTAAAACTACTCCGAATTGTACAAATTAATACCTAACCGATATTTCTTCTTTTTCTTTATTTTATAAACTTTTGTTTTAACTTGATTTTTTTTTCAATACTTGCAGGAATATTATTGTTTTTATATGCAATTTGTAAATCCAAGTAATTAGAATACAGAAACAAACGGTTTCCTTTTTATTCTTTCTATAATTGAAAAGATTAAACAAAATTATTTTTTCTTCGTAATTGAGAAAAATAATATGTAAAACAATAATCTCTTGCACTTATTGTTGAACACAAATGTTAATAAACTTTAATGACGATTCTTATTTTTTTCTTTATTCTTTTTGATTTTAAGGTTCTTACTTTAGTTTTTAGTGTATAGTTTATAAATATGCGCTCGAGATGTCAAACTACTGGACCTAAGAAAATAACTATTGTACAAGAATTCGCACTTTGTTTATTCATAATGAATTTAATTTTAATTGAACATGCTCTTTAAATTGAAGAAGTCTACATGCGAGGTTGTATAAATGTTTGACTTGATAAATTTGCCGTTTATTTTTCTTTGATTGTTACATAAAATCGATAAATAAACTTTTTGCCCGATTGTAATTAATAGTACAATATTTAATAGTTTGTTTTATTATGTTAACGAGTTTCATTTTATTATAATTACTGCAAAAACTTACACCTTGACATTATAATTACGAATTCATTCAATTCTTATCACTTCTTGATTAATTATTACATTAACAACTTTATATGTAGACTTAAAATTTCTTAAGTCATTATTAAGATAAATTTCTACAATATATTAATTATAATTAATTAATTCTATCATGTAAAAATGTTTTATAGATACTTTTTGATTGAAAGGTCTCTAGTAACAAACTTTTTTCCGTCAAATAATAACTGTTTTTTAGAATTTTTTATTATTCAGTTCCAACTATATCATTGGATTAACATATCAAACAATATGTTTGATTAATTATATTAAATAAAAACTAAACACGTTGGTAAATGATTTCTTAAAACAAATATTCTTTGTTTTGTGAAACATCTTTTTGAATAATTTTTTTTATGATTAATATACACAATGAGAAAGAATAGTATATTTTGCACCAAGGGAAATGAAAAAGAAAATTCGCTACTGAGTGCGAAGTTTACAATCCGAGCCGAAAGCGAGGTTTGTAATCGCACGAGGAGAGAATTTTCTTTTATTTTCTATGTTGCAAACGATATTTTTTGCTACCAGGGAGCAAAAAATGCAGTTTCTTTTAAACTCCCTAGGGATAGAAACTGCACTTTCTGTCACCGTGCGGCGAAAAGGAAATAAGACTTGCGATAAATTGTCCAAACAGTTTTGTATAAGTGACATTTGATTTCATATTTGCCAGTTATCTAAGTCGAATAAAACAAAAGCAATTGTAGTAACGTATTTTTTTGAAATAATTTAGTTTATTGTCAAGAAGTTTAATTAGTTTAGTCCTTTTCATTATAAATACAAAATAATATATTAAAATGTGTACTCACATTTTTATCTGGATGTAACTGTTTATGAATAAATTATCTTATTGTATACACAGAAAATAATGATACAAATTTACAGAAAAGATTTAATTTATTTTAGATAATTGTTAAAATCAAGTTACTTTTTCAAAATCATTCAAGCAGAAATTTGTATAAAGTATATTTTAAATGAAAGTATGCAATTCTGTAACATGATTTTGAAAATGTAAATTCCAAAAATCTATTCTCATTTTTGTGATTTATACTTCAAAAACGATATTCTTAAGATTTGTCAAATATCATTGAGATTATTAAATTTTTTAATCGTATATGTCATTTAAGATAATTGTGTTTACATTTATAGTAATTAAACTTTGTATATTTTTTCCTATACATTTTGTTACTTTCATAAAATAATTTACTATTCTCAATGATAAATAGATTACAGGAAATTATATTTAATGAAAAAAGTTGCCATAATGAATATAAATTCAGATATTATTCAAAATAATTAATCGATGGATATTTTAAATTTAAAATTAATTCCATTTTCCAAAGAAAATGAAAAAAATGTTAAATGAAAAGTAGATGGTCCGATGATATTCGAGAAAAAAAAACATCCAAATGTACTACACAGGCGGATAAGCAATGAAACGAGGATACTAGCGGCAGCCAAATATGCAAACATTGACTTATAATGTTAAATGAAAAGTAATGCCAACATTGATATGTGGTCAAAATAATAATGTGATCATATTATACACAAATTGATCGTTCTTTATAGAAGTTCGATTCAGATTATGCGGATGTTTTGTGTGGGTAGATAAATGTAGCTCGATTCTAGTTTAGTTCTACTATTTCATTTACATATTGCAATCCTTTTACATTTTTCATTTTTATTTCTTTAAAAATTTTAATTATTAAAGGTCAATATTTTCATCAAATTTATATGTAATGTAAGTTATTGTAATTTGACTGTGTTGCTTAAATATTAATGAAAAATATGTATTTTTTGTATTATATATGTAATATATAATTTAAAAAAATGTATTTTTTAATAAGATTTTATCAGTTTTTGTTGATAAATACGCTAAGAAATAAAAATAATTGAACTTTAGTCAATTATTTGTAGTCCGACTATATTTATCCACTCGGATGAAACAAAGAGAATGATGTCAAAGTACAAAATCAATGTAAGTAAAAAGAAAAAAAATATCGAAAGAGATGGTTCCTTTCGACAATATTAAGCTTTTACGTGTGAAATGTAAGTGGATGTAAAGACAGCGCTTTATATCTTTATAGTCACTCAAGTCTGGTATGTATACTGTCGAATAAAATGCTTTTTAATTATAATAGAATAGATATCGAAAATGGATAGAAACAATTTTTTAAATTAATTATTAAAATGAATTTGAATTCAGGATAAAATTATTATTTATCAGTTAGCTTATACATTTTTATCAAGAATAAGACATTCAACTAAAATATTTATCTTCTATTTTAATAAATAACTAAAATCTAGTTATTTATTAAATTTGTTTTCATTAGTTTAAGTTTTTGCATAAAACAAGACACTTTTTATCCATTTTCTTAAAATTGATATAAAATGGTTAAGTTAATTTTGCTATTTTTATTTTTTCTTATTAAGAAATTAATTAATTTATAAATTTTGTAAACGTTTTTCGTACGATTCAAATTGGTCAAGTTAGATATAATATTAGTCCTTTTATTTGATTTTATATTTTATATTCATGAAATTTTATTTTGTAGTCGACAGAATTTGCGAATTTTAACTAACATCATTTTTCAATATCCCAAAAATCAAACCTATAACATTTTATTACAATTCAACAATTTTATTTGCGCTTTACTATAATTTGTTTGGTAGAAGAATAATGCGTTTTCTAAGTTATAATTATTTAACATACATATTATCTGAAAAGAACAATTTTTATTTTGAATTTAGTTGAAATATGTGATTTGTAAATGAAAAGAAACTTTCGTTCTGCGCAATATGTATTTATATATTGTAACTTTTCATAAATTATAACGATTGCATTTTTTTATGCATAGAAATAAGATCAATTGTAAAATCTTTGGAATTAACTGTTGAATTTGATTATCCAAACTTTTTTCTACTATGATCAATTTGATCAATTTTTAATCTTCATATTATAAATAATTTTGTCTAAAAAAAATCTAAATTGTAAATTACGTTTCAGTTGTTATTTATTTTTGTCAAATATTTGTACACAGGAAAAAATAAAATAGTGAATCGCTATTGACTTTCAATACTGTTAACCTGAAAAAAGACACTGAACATTTAAAGATTTAAACCTACAAGATAAACAAAGTAAACCGGGAAATTTTTTGCCTTTGTCTGTGGCATACGTTCATACGATTGGATTTTAGTGTGTTCTTATACCATGTTTCCAGTCTTGAAATACTACTGATTCACTAATTTTTTCTTTCCCAGTGTAGTTAAAATTGTATTAGACTGAAAATTGAATTAGATTCTAATCTTTTTTCAAAGTTGTGTGACATGATTCCTTTTTTTGTACATTCTTAAGATCATTGTACATATTAGAATCTAATTCAATTTTTAATACAAGTTTCAAGTCTGAATTATATCAATTATTTGCTCAAGTCATATTATATACATTACTGATGACTTCTACATGTAAATCATTTCAATTTTGTAAACATTATATAAAATACTACTTGATATTATTATAACATTTCTATAAGGATGCCTATATACAATGATGATCTATTGCGGTAAGTGTAATAATGAGTATATAACATGTTCCTTTTTTGATATTTATTATACATCATAATATGATGTATACATTATACATCATAAAATATGATGTATAATGTATTTAATATTATTAAATATTTATGGTATAAATTTTGTTAAATATGAAAATATAAATTGTAATTTATAATATATATGTTCTTTAATTATATTAATAAGCATATCGTATTTTCTTTTATTTTATGTAAATTTTACAAATCAATCAAAATAATGAATGTAAATTTCTAGTCACAACTATTGGAAGTTTTATCAATAATCTGCTTATTTGATTTGGATGATTGTCATAATTATTAAGATTTATGTTACAGGCATCCCTCGTACAACGCGGTAGTTCGATTCGGAAAAAACAGCGCGTTGTACGAAATCGCGTTGTGCGGGACCTATGATAAATGGAAAAATAGTAGTTACGTTCCAAGTACAAAAAGATTACATGTTTTTTCGAACTGTTTTTATTATCACACATAATATTTTATATAATTTTATTTTATATTCCTTTAAATAAAACAAAGATGACAAAACATTAATTATTCAACGTCATTAAATGTTTTTAATATTTTTAAATTATAAATAATTTGTCAAATAAACATCGATATTCGAATAAATTTCAAAATCTAAGAACGAGGGTAAAACAAGTAAAATTTTTCGAGATTTGGACGCTTATTCTTCATTTTTTTGATTCTGTGAACGGTCGATTCATTTAGCACAAATGTTTAATTTCGTATCACGCGTCACGTAATTTCTCTTCTGAACTTATTTTTAAAAATTTTTATCGACATTTAAAAACAATTGAACTAAAATTTAAAGTACAATCAATAAAAAAAGAAAAACCAGTAACATAATAAGAATAAAACATTATACGTACTTGATTATATCTTTTTATAAACCGTCAAAAATCGAAAACTCAACAACAGTGTAACA
>JABFPJ010004972.1:0-12853 GCA_022817425.1 Gryon sp. ZL-2020 | reverse complement strand
TTTCTGTACATTATTTGACATAATTAATATTATAAAAACTTAATTTAAAGCTATTATAACGAAATGAGCAAATTTAATTTCGAAACTTTAAAGCTAAATATCTCAAAATTACGAATTAGTCAGTTAATTTGTTTTTCCTCGACGCCACAGATATATAATTTTATATTACTAATATTTTGAAAATTAAACTGTTTCATTTTAGCTCAAAGAAAAATGTGACACTGAGTTAAATAAACGTATAGAATCTCCTATTGGTGTAAAAATTAAATTATCAAAGACTGGCGATGCATCGATTGTTCATCCTGAAAAATCTGATCATGCCGAGCAAGAGTCGAAAGCAAGAGAAAAAGTTGAATTTCGCGAAACTCCAAAAAGAACAGGTAAATTGATTGAACAAGTATTTATTACTATGTAAATATTATTTTGTAGACATTTAATTAATACTTTCTTTTCTTTACAGAATCACCTATTGGTATGAAGTTCAAATTATCAAAATCTGGCGATGCTTCCATCATTTCTCAAGATGTAAGTGAAGACCACAAAGATTTGCAATCAAAAGAAAATTATGAAGAACCCGTAAGATTAAAATTAAAAACAATGATCTCTGATTGTGAAATTACGAAACAAGATAAAACTGAAATGAAAGAAAAAATACATATAAGTAAAGACCCAGAACCACTGGAAGTGAAATCACTAGTACGGTATTTTTTGAATATACATTTTTTTAATTTATTTATAATTTAAATCAACATTCCATATTTTATTTTTTATTATAAACAAAATTTTATTTCTAAATTAAAATAAATATTATTATACTTAAAAGTAAAAAAAATATTATATAAAAAATAATGATATATAAAAAATGAATGAAACAAAACTTTCATGGATATTAGATGTCAAATTAATAAATGAAACAATCATTTATTTTGATACAAATAGAAATTAAATTATGTATCACGTGAAAACATAACAGTTGTTTTCAGTTTCTTGAAAAATGTTTGAAGTACATTTATGTTTTGGAAATCCCAACGTTGATATTTGCAATCCACTTCTTTATAATAATTAATGAAAATATAAAGCTCCCATTTCTGCAGAACATATAGAAAAATAATGTATAAACGAAAATACTATAGAAAATAGATTAAATAGCAAACAATAATAACAATTTCTTTTTTTATATAATTAATATGTTACGATTTTATTTCAGATTCAAAAAACAGATACAACTCCGAAACGTAGAGAGGTGACAATTTCTCCAATCGAAGCGAAAAAAACGAAATTGGAATCCAAATTGACACAAATGTTGCCTGAAGTTACAATTCAACCCGTGGTTTCCAAGGAACCACAACCATTTGCAATTAATGAATCTTCTGATGCTGAAGTGCCAGTAATTTTGCCACACGAAATCAGTATTACACATGTCAGATCCTTAGCAAATGAACAAGAACAAGTAAGTTTAAGTTTTTTAAATGTATTATTTATTTGTATTATTCGATAGTATTTATTCATTATTACTTTAAACACAGTTATATTTAAAACTTTTGAAATTATTTATAATGTTATATTTGTGATGTAATATTTTTCATTTTCCTTGATTTAATATTTACAATAATTAAATGTTTGTTAATTATAGGATATGCAAGATACAACAAAGATCAAATCTCCATCACCAGAAAAGTTAAAGACATCATTAAGAAAGCAGTCAATACCATCTCCAAGTGGATCTGACTGTGAAATCATTGAACATCGACCAGAGTTAATAATCGTAAATGAAAATTCAAATTCGAGTCAAGATGTGATGATCATCGAAGAAGTTCCGGCCATAAAACCGATGGAGCTAAAAGTGCCTAAGAAAAAGAGAGGACGACCAAGACGCATTCAAGTGCAACCTGTACCTGTACCAGTGCAGTCGGAATTACAATTATCAATGCGTGATCCATTGGCACTCGACGATATCACACATCCGATGCCATGTGTGCCACAACCTGCAGTTGAACAGCGAGAAAACGAGAGACCGCGAAGAACCTGCCGAAGTCAGAAAAGTTATGCGCCACCTAAAAGAGGACGTGGACGAGGTGGAGGTAAAAGTTAACAAAAAATCATTTCAATTTATTATTTTTGAATAATGTTACAAATGTGAAATATTTTTTAAAAATATGTCAAATGTAAAATTTGTTTTACTTACAAAATTGTGATCAATAAAAATTGATTTGTTATTAGCATATAATCATTAGTTAATATACTTAGTAATAGTTTATAATAATATGTAAACAAATTGTATTTCATTTCTCATTTTTATAATAAATTTTGTTGATTCTTAATTTCATTGGTTATTTATTATTAAAAATTATTGTTAACAGTATTTTATATAATAATAAAACTAATATCACTCGTATTATGCTTAACTAATCTTTATTTAATTATTAAAATTTTATATAATAAACAATTTAAATGTTTATTTTTAAGGGCGAGGGAAAAGGAAAGTTGATTCAGGAATACCGACTCCACCGAAAAAAGCACGAATTGATCAGGATTTGACGTTAATCGAGGAAAGGACAACTGGTTTAATAACTTTGGACCATCCATCAGGAAAAGTGAAACCTGTTATGCTTCCAGTTGAAGGAGTGGAAATTGTTGGAACAAAAATTCCAACTCCAAGGAAAACAAAAATTACTGCCAAGGCTGCGAGAGCATTGAAAAAACGTAAATTTAATGATCTTATATATTAATTATTAAGTAAGATATAACAATTAATAATTAAAATTAAATCTGCTCTAACTTGAATAATATTTTATATTTATTTGATTATTTAAATCATATGTAAATTTTAACATTTTTTCTAATGTATCTAAAATAGAAGCACTTCAAGAGCAAAAGGCTTTGGAGCAGAGAAAAGCAGAAGAATTAGCTGCGAAAGACGACAGTAATAAAGACTCAATACAGCAGCAATCACAAAACTGGTTAGCGCCGCTGTCGAAAAAAGCACCGCAGGATAAAGAGTCGAGTGCAATATCTGCGGTCCAAGTCATTGACGAGGAAACAAGAATGAGTGCGGAATCTGGGTCACGGTCTCAAACACCTGCGAGAAACTTAGCTCCACCTGGTAAATATTTGTTGCTTATCTTTCAAATAAATATTTGTTAAATCTCACACAAAATCAGATATAATTCAACATTTGTTACACTTAAATTGTACACTTAACACATAACCTTACGAAATAATGATATAATAAAATATAATAATTAAAATAAAACTATTAAGAAGATGAAGGAATTTATAAATGTGATTTATTGTGAAATTAATTTATTTTATCTTAATCCGTTCATTTTATGTTGAAGTTTACAGTGTAAAAATATTTCACATTAATGGATATAATAAGAGAAATAGTGAATTAATGATCAAGAATAACAGTGTGTCTAAGTAAAGCTCAAGTATATTGGTAGGCCTCCAAAGTAGATACCTAATAATAGACACTTTTTCGGATGTCCTAAGATGCCTGGTATTCGAACACAAGTTGCATTTGGCGCATTTAAATAATGTCGATTTCTGAGACAAACTAAATGTGTTGTAAAATTGAAAAGCTTATTTGAATTTATTTTTCGTGTACATCAATATTTAAATAATACATATCATTTTAATATTTTTATTAAATAACGTTTTTTTAAACAACGTATTTCAAATAATGAATAAACTTATATGAATGAGTTTTTAAATATTTGTAAAAAGTATTATTAACAATGAATAATTTATAAAATAAATATTTGTTTGTTAGTGTCTGAAAATATTTTAAATGAGGAATCACAAGGAAGCGTGTTAAGTACGGCGACAACAGAATCAGAGAAGGTGAAGGTAAAAAATCGTCGTATGGAAATCAACTTCGATCCAGATGAGGGTCCATTTACGGTCGAGAAAATAGCCGAATACGAATGGCCTCAAGATCGAAAAGGCGAAACTTTCATGATTCAAGAACAAATCTCACAATATCTTGGCGTAAAGTCATTTAAACGCAAATATCCAGACTTGAAACGAAGGATGGTGGATATGGAAGAACGAAATTATTTGCGTGAGAACGGTCTTGTTAGCGAGGCCATGTGTGATATGGGTATGGGTAAATAAACACATTTATTATTAATTTGAAGCAAATTTCCAGTGTAAATTTATGTTTCAACTTACAAATTTAGTCAATTAATATCATTAATTCAATATCAATAAAATATAATAAAATTCATTTATAAGAATGGTTTTTTAATAATATAAAAAATTGATTGAATTAATACACTTTACAGTTAGAAATATCTGTTTCTCTAATAAATTACAGAAAATATAACACAAACAAACTTTTTTAGGTTTAACTGCAATTTGTAGTTCCGAAGTTTTAGACATAATGTGCAGCGATTTTCCAGAGCAGTACGAAGAATATCGAAAGCATATGAGAGAAAAACAAGTGAAAGAACATTCGAAGAAACAAAAGGAATTAAGCGCAGCAGCGAATGCAGAGCGTAATCGTATAGATCTCGCCGAAATGGCTATGCAATCTGCTGTCTCGTGGAATGCGAAACTCAATAAATCTCGACAAGATACACGCAAATGTAGTCTCGATTTACAAACGTTTACAATCCATGTACCTCAAAAGAAGTCCATAAAGATAGATCCGAATCGACAAATTAGCTATTATCCCGTTGCACTTATTCCTGGACAATATACAGATTATTATAGGTAATAGTACAAATAATATATAGATTAAAAATATGTAATAATTACAAATGAAACAATAAGATTAATTAATTAGTCTATAAACATTATAAGATTTGTATGAGCTTTTAATATTTTTCAGGGAATACACACCAGCTGAATTGAGATATTATCCTCTAAACACTGTTTTGTATGGACCAATGAAACCCAATGAACGTAAATTTGACAGTCAATCTGAAGGTTCGCAAAGTGACAGTGATAGTGATTCATCTTCTGATGATTCTAGGTATTGCAATAATTCCAAATTGTATTCCAAACCTTTTATTACTTAAATTAGTAAATCTAAAGCTTATTATTTAATTGCATTTTTTCAGATCGACATAAATCTATACAAATCTATTTATTCAATTTATAATATAAAATAAAAATTGTAATTTGTAACAAAGCACAGCATAATAAGTTAGAGAAAAAAGATATTTCGAAATATGTTTATTCAAGGTGTAAACTTTCGGTATTAATTAAATGTTTACTTGTTTACAGTTCGTCATCTAGTGAAGGTACTCAAGACACAGAAGAGTCACAATCAACAATGGAAGAAGTTGACATGGAATTAGCAATGTATAAAGAAGAAACGAAGAATGTGAAGTGCAAGATGTGTTTAAAGCATTTAAATAAATTTAACAAATCTGAAGTTTTGATCCAGTGTGGAACTTGTAATGGACATGGTAATTAGTAGAAATGTCTTATTTTTATAAACCAATAATGTACGAAGTTTCAAGTAATTGTATCAAATACGAAAATCTAATTATTGATGAAATAATATTTATATTTATTATTTCAGTTCATCCATCGTGTATTGACTTAACTTTAGACATGGTTCCTCATATACAAGCCTATGCCTGGCAATGTACAGATTGCAAAACTTGCGCACAATGTCATGATCCAGCAGATGAAGACAAAATGTTGTTCTGTGATATGTGTGATCGAGGGTAAATAATGCAGTTGAATTTATAATTTATTATTATATATAATTTGTCAATCTTTAAATCTTTATCTTTAAGGTGAATACGAAAGTTTATTGTCCCGAAATTTAGTGTCTTTTTAAATTATATTTTTTTATTAATGAATAAAATAAAATAAAAGTAATTAGGCGATTCTATGATTATGGGAGAATCATCTTATTAAAGAAATATTAATTTTTATTGTAAACTTTTTGCCAGAGACCTGAAATGGTTTTTTAGAGTATAAACATTATTATAAAAATCTATTTCAGGTCCCGGGCGAAAATTTTACAATAAAAATTATAATTTCTTTATTGAGAAGATTCTCCCAAAAACAAAGAATCGCCTGATTATTTTTATTTTCTTTTATTCATCACTACAAAATTTTAATTAAAAAAAAAACACTAACAATGACTTAATTTCGGGACAATGGATTTGAGTATTTCACCTTAAATGATGTCCTTTAAATTATTACTTTTGTAGGTATCACATATATTGTGTTGGATTAAGAAGAGTTCCACAAGGTAGATGGCACTGTCAAGAATGTGCAGTTTGTGCAAACTGCGGTACGAAAGAACCTGCCGGTGTTAATGCTGACCGAAACAGTGTTGCACAATGGCAACATGAATATAAAAAAGGCGATAAAAATATAAGGGTTTACGTATCTACATTATGCGTACCTTGTTCCAAGTAAGTTCTTTTAACTGTGTAAACTTATACAAACAGAAAGAGAAGATGGTATATGTGTAAATTAAAATGTACATAATTCCTCTATCACTATTTAAACATTAATTAATAATTATTAAGGTGATTCGTCAACTACATAAGAGCTACCATTAACTCTGACTCCATTAGAAAAAAAAGAGATTTAGCGAATTTGACTGATGAGTCACCTTAATATATAAAAATGTTGGACGATAATAACTTAAAAATTTGTAATTGTAAAAAAAATCAAAACAATATTTATAATGCATGTTTGAAACTACCTTGACCACAATTTGAACAAATCTAACGCAGAACATAATGTATACAAAATTCGTTGAAGGAATACTTAATTTCACTTTTTGAAATAAAAAATGTATGGTTTCCTTATCATAAAAGCTACTTGTAATATTGAGAAATCTTGAGAACGCTAATTACATCTTTGCTTTACTGCCTTATACTAATCAAAAACAAGTTTATACATCCCAAAATTTGGTGGCATTTGATTTTCATCTTGGAGAATAATTTAGTTAATCTCAGTTTGTTATAATACAGAATCATTCTCTGCTTTATTTATCCATTATCGCAATGTACATATAGTAACTTTCTAACTTTCAAAGTAGTAGTTTGGCAAATTATTAATGCTTTAAAATCATATATAAAGACCATATTGCTTCGTAAAACCGTAAGAAAAAGTGTCGAAACTTAATTATCCGTTAACATAAACCAATTAAGGTAGAACATTTCAAATAAACTTTTGGCAAAACATTTTTATTAAGCTTGTCAATTAGACTGATTAAAATGCGAGACTTTATGTTATATTAAATATATAATCTAGAAACAATATGGTAATTACCAAATCACTAACCCCATAATCGTTTCTACATAACAAGGCTGTGGCGAAAAGGTCGTTACTGTCCGCACTGCAGTCGCTGTCATACTGCCCAAAGGCTCGACCTGGAAACAAATCTAGTGCATTGCAGCGCATGTGACAAATATTTGCACTTAGGTATCAACACCATAATTCATACAATTTTTCCGCTGCATGACATTATTTATTTTCTAAAGCACAATCGTATTTTATCATTTACATTAATTCAAACCTCTTTTTAATTCTGATGTTTTTTTTTCAACTAATCAAGTATTCTTTCAAAGCTGTATAAACAGCAAGTATTATAAAATACTTGCTATTTTTAAATCATTATTTTTTTATAATTTAAAAATTATAATTTTATTCACAGAAATTAAATAATTTTGATTTTCAAGATGCATGAAATAATGATACAAAAACGCTTTTAGCGTTGTATGGTTGAATATAATTGTTTCTTATTATTTGTAATATTATTTATTCAAACGAAAGTTTTAATTGTATAATATTTTTCTTCTTTTAGATTGTGTGGAGATCAAGTCGGGGCATCTCAATCGGAAAAACTATCTGTGTGATTTCTGTTCTCCGAGTCGTAACTCGATGCCAAAGTCCGCGTTATCCAAGACTTTTAAGTCGTTTTAATTCGAGGTTCTACGATTTTCTTTTACTATATTATGTGAATAAACAAATTCACACAATTATACAATTTCGTTGCACGAACCTTTATCGTTAGTATATTTAAAAAAAATGTATTTTTAAATTTTCTTTTCTGTGTACAGTACGCCTTTTTAAACTATCGAACGATTAGCATTTCAAAGGTTTGGGCAATGATATAAAAAACATTTTTTACCATTGTTTAAAAAAATAATAACATAATAATAAATATTAAAAGATATTTCTACGTTTGTACATGTTTCAATTTTTATGACACATTACTATATATTTTTTTTAGAAAAATGAATTAAGAATAAAATTATATTTAGAACTTTTATATTTCGGCTTTAGTTTATTGTATTTTGAAGTGACATGTTCATACAAAATTTAAAAAAATAATATAAGATTAGATTGTGTAACTCCTTTTTATTTTATACATTTTGACTGTATATTTTGCGACTTTTTAAAAATGAATATGATTTTAATGTAAATTCATGGAATATGATCATATTGTAATTAAATACTTTCTTACTAGATGAATTTTTATTTTGTTCTTATATTTACTTAATACGTGAAGACATTAATAATCACATTCAATATTGCATATATTAATCAAATTAATGTTTAGAATTGTAATTTTAGATAATGATTTATTAACATGGTTTATTTATTAAAATAAACTAGCATATTTTTTATTCATAAATTGAGTTTAGAAATCATTCTAGGAAGAAATTAGAAATGCATGTACATGAAACTAAATGATTTTCTTAAAATTTTATCGAATAACAAAGTAATCTTTTTGTATATTCAAAATATAACTAAGAAATAAAATTATAAAATAATTAAAGATTATAAGTAATGATTCAGTGAATGATAAGTTCTAATTAAGGTTCATAAAAAATAAAAAATGATCCGGATTAAAAAATTATAGAACAGTTTTATTTATATTTACAAAATACGTTTGTTTACAAATACAATGAATATTTACATTTGTCCACATTGTGATATAGTTACAGGAATTTTTGGTTTATTGTTTGGACCCGTAGGTACATTTTCAACTTTTCTCATAACTAAAAGTCCGTCTATAACTCGACCAAAAACCACATGTTTTCCATCAAGAAAAGGACACTTTGCACACGTTATGAAAAATTGACATCCATTTGTATCCTTTCCGCTGTTTGCCATTGATAATAATCCCGGTGAATCATGTTTGAGGGTAAAATTTTCATCAGGAAATGTACTTCCACCGTAAATGCTGATAACGCCGGTTCCATCGCCGTTTACAAAATCACCTCCTTGGATCATAAAGTCCTTGATAACTCGATGAAAAATTGCTCCTTTGTATCCCAATGGAAGAGCACCATCCCTACGATACTCGCCGGTACAAAATTGACGAAAGTTCTCCGACGTTTTTGGACAAACATCTTCAAACAATTCAAATATCATTCGACCAATCTCGTTGGTTCCAACGGAAACATCGAAAAATACTACTGGATTATTTGGGTTTCGTAATTGGGCTTGGATTTGATTCCACGTTGGCATTTTTCGATTTAATTGTATTTAGTTTAAGTTTGTATATCAAGTTTTTATAATGATAAATAAAGTACGTCGGCTGTGTCCTGTGTGTTTACAAGTAAAAAGGTTATGTTATCGACAATTGACCACATAAATCACAAAGCCACAGTACAGTATGATCTATGATGAGAATATGCCTGGTCTTTTCGATATTTTATGTTTCTGTTTAACTTTGCTTCAACGAATAAGTTAAACAAAGACACAAACAGAGCAGGCATACTTCATCATACTGTATTTGGCTATGTTCAGTCGCATTTTTTATATTATCAGTGACTATAGATATAAGAAGACTAAGCATTTATTTTGTAACCATTACATTTGATTCTTCAACATTCATTTGAATAATATAAAAAATGCATTCTTTTATCTTCAAAAAGTATAGAATAGGACTTATATACAGTTAATGAAATGACCCTGAAAACACATATTGCCCAATAAATCCCCAAAGCTGCGTCCCAAGAATTGCTCAATTTTCATCCAATTTTTGAATTCTTTAAATAGTCAATTATTTATAATTTATTGACGTTTTTGTGCAAAAATTAGTTTATTTTCTATAATTCTTATGTAAAAGGAAAATGTACTTCTAATGTTGATTAAAAATTACATTTTTACATTTTAGTTTCAATTAAAATAAAGAAAGTAATTAATGGTTATGTTACTTCTCTAATTTCAATATGACATTTACGTATAAAAAGAAACAAATAGTTTGACATGCAATTTTACGAAAAGCTGAATTTTTTATAGAACAAACGATTTGAAGATGATTTATTTTTTGATTTAATAAATTTGATTAATTTGTAGACTATATTGATTAATTATGCATACAGTAAAACAGTTTTTCATTTCTAACATTCAAAAATTGAGTGAAAATTGGGCAATATTTGAGACGTAGCTTTGGGGAATTATTGGGTGCTTGTCACGATCTATATGTGTTTACAGGGGACTTTTTTGTGACCAAACAGTCCCATTGAATGTCCCTCACGAAAGTGTCCCGTTTATATTCATATTGAATATAGACGGCGACACTTTCGTAAGGCCGCGGCTTCATGAATTCTCAGGCCGCCGACTTCATTTCTGGCATCACTGGTTTGGTCGTTGAAAATCGAAATCCGATCTTTGCCCTACTGGGCAGAAATCCGCTGGGGCCCATCTAATCGTTTACTTTTGATGAAAGTAAACCATAAACTATGAAATTTGCAATATCGTGCAACGCGATATTAGCGAGAATTAGGCTCCTGGTCTCCTATATAGAGGAGTCTCTTCATTTATAATAATTGAACCGTCAGAGTCATCTATGTTCCATCAGCCTTGTTGATTTTCTGTAAATGATTCTTTCATGTAAATAAACCCTGTAAAATTTGTCTTGTCTGAAATATTTTCCAAAATATTTTCTGAAAATGTAAGATTTTAAAACTCAGGTGATAAAAATATACATTAAGCAACTGTAAGATATGTAATGAAAACTCTTCTACTTGCCTTTTTAGGTTAAAGGATTATTAAATTTAAGGTTAAGTTGAGACACTTCCGGCGAACGAAGCCGAGACCCGAGTGTGTCGTGTGTAAAGATCAACGTTTCGTGGCAAGTAGTTGGCGAGTTGCCGACGTGGTTTATTGGAATTGATAGCCGCGCAAGATGAAGTTCACCGGCTTTTATTTATGTTTTCTTTGTATATTTGTTACGGCTAATGCCGGCGGTCCAACGTTAGTTTTGTTAGATAATTTAGCGATTAAGGAAACACACTCGATATTTTTTAAGTCACTGCAAGGTAATTTCAGCTTGTTTGTCTTTTATCAAATACCCTTTATCGAACAGTTTTTTGTCCGTTTTTACGTTCTGATTGAACTGACTGAACATTTTGCTTGATTTATCATTTCTTTGTGTTATATTAATAAATACAAAAATCATTATATACATTTTTCACCGACGTTTATTCACCTTTCGATGTAAACATTTCATAATAATGTCTGATTTAAGATTTTCACCGAGCTCATCAAAGTCGGCTTGTGTTAATGTTAACACAGACAAAAAATAATTCAATAGAAATAACTTTAATACATTGTTTAAAAAAATATATAAATTAAGTTAATATATTAAATATTTAATTATACTTTATAAATCAGATTGATAAACATAGAATAAATAACAATTTTAATAACATGCTTCTAATTATTGTTATTTATAACTCATAAACTTAAATATGACTAATCATAATGTAATTAATAGATATTTATTATATAATTATTTTCTTTTTACTTGTTTCATTTGTTAATTATGCATACATTTTTTAATTAAAAAGACTATATATATATATAAGAAGCATTACAATCCTCTTCTTAAATAAAGTTTTTTTAGTGAGTATAGTATTTTATGTTAACTGATTAAGAAACAGCAAAATGGCAAATAAAAGTATACACTAGAACAAAAGTGATCCTGATTAATTGTTAAAATTGAACAATAATAATGATCAAAATAATGTAATAATCAAAATATTTTTCAGATCGAGGATACACACTTTCATACAAGTTGGCCGATGATGCAAATCTTATACTCTCAAAATATGGCGAATTTTTATACAAACATTTAATTATCTTCGCGCCGTCAGTGGAAGAATTTGGCGGTTCACTGAGTGTGGAAGCAATAACTGAATTTATTGACGGTGGGGGCAATGTGTTGGTTGCCGGTTCGTCACAGTCAGGTGAAGCATTGCGCGAATTAGCAACCGAATGTGGATTTGAGATTGATGAGGAAGGAGCCCACGTGATCGATCATCTTAATTACGACGCTACTGATTCGGGTCATCACACGAGAATAGTCGCAGAGGCGTCGAACCTTATTGATGCTCCAGTTATAGTTGGCAGCAAATCGGTGCCTCCACTTCTGTATGAGGGAACCGGCTTGATTGCAAACGCCGACAATCCTCTGGTGCTAAAGCTGCTGACTGCCTCCAGTTCGGCCTACTCGTACAATCCTCATCAGCCAATTAAAGAATATCCGCACGCCGTTGGCCAAAATACACTTCTCGTTGCAGCACTTCAAGCGAGAAATAACGCCAGAGTATTGTTCTCAGGTTCCTTGTATTTCTTCAGCGATGAAGCTTTTACTAGTCCTGTCCAATCTGCTCGTGGTAAGTTTCATATAACAGATTTTGTATTAGGGATGGGCGATTATTTGAAAATAATCGATTATAGAATAATCGATTAATCAAAAAATCGATTAATCGACATCGATTACTCAAAATCGATTAATCGATATCAATTACTTAAAATCGATTAATCGATTTTTGATTAATCGATTTTTGGATTAATCGATTGATCGATTTTTTTATTAATCGATTATTTTATTATTCGATTAATCGATTTT
>JABFPJ010004971.1:0-12857 GCA_022817425.1 Gryon sp. ZL-2020 | reverse complement strand
TAAGAATATATTAAGAAAATATTATAAATATATTTTTCATATAATTATATATATATATATTTTTAAATGTATTTATATATTTAAAAATATATTTCAATTATACTTTTTATATATTTGTCTATATATTTATATATTTAAATATTTTAAAATATATTTCAAATATAATTTTTATATGATAATATATTTTTTATACATTTCTCAAATATTTTGTATATATTTTAAATATATATTAAAAATATTGTTTGTTAGGGTATTTTTAAAAGAAATTTTAATAACAAAAATGAAAAAAAGAATTGAATAAAAGTGGAACTTAAAAAAAAGTACTTATAATACAGAAGTGTAAATGTTATTGCAGGTCTCTGTGGCAAATTGCTTGACTCGACAAACTGTTCGGAGCACGAGGGTGAGCTCTTTTGTAAAGTTTGCCACGGTCGCAAATTCGGTCCCAAGGGTTACGGATTTGGTGGCGGCGCGGGATGCCTTTCGATGGACCAGGGCGAGCATCTGAAGAGTTCCGAGTGAGTGCTCCTTCGCGGACACCTCCCTCTGTACATATTCCGATGACATAAAAACATATTATTATAATACAGAGTTCAATTTTACAAAAACCAAAGAAACAAAAAAAAATACATCTAAATTATCTGTAAAACCCCGTTGAATGTATCTCTTTTTCAATTGTCGAGTTCTCAAGCACGGTTTATATTTATTAACTTACAAAACAGTACAACCGTACGTAATTTCTTTTACGTACACGCATGACAAAGTCACACACGTATGTCGTAAATTAGACAAAACCCAACAAATTATGCAAAATAAGAACAAAAAAGAAAAGAAAGTAACAACAAATCCAATGTGTTCCATTTTTTGATTAATTGGGTTACACCATAAAAGACAGAGGTGCAGACATCGGAAGAGCATGTCTCGTCGAATTTGGAACCTGAGTTCGCGACATCATCATTTTTTTTTTCTTTTCCATTTGACTGTAAAACTCGCTCCATTCTTCATAAATGTCATTTTCTATTTAATCACATTGTTTTCAAGTTATTTGTTCAGTCCCTGCGTCTCTTCCATCCTTCCCTCGTTCCTCACATACATTGAAAAAACATCGATACCGTTACGATGAACATCCTGTAAACATACATATTAAGAATACAATTACAAAAATGCCCATATAAAGATGACATAAAGTTGACATAAAGCAAATTATGATGACATAAAGTTGATATAAAGAAAATTATGATGACATAAAGTTAACATAAGAAAAATTATTATGGCATAAAGTTGACATAAAGTAAATCATGATGACATAAGGTTGACATAAAGTTGACATAAAGTTGACATAAACACGTAACTTTAATAATTAGAGTACATTGAAATCTGCATCCATAAAAACAACATACACAGAACACAAATAACTTAAATTTTTGACATAAATCTGACACAGATCCTTCTTTGTATGGGTTTTTGCTGTAATTTCAGTGTCCTTTACAGTATCTTCCCTCGTAACTTTAACACGCTAGTTTTTTCAGTGTGTATCACCATGTGTTCATCATCGTAGAGCGAACAATTTTCACGAACGGTTATGCGATTTGTTTTGTTTTTACACCCCTTGGTTTTTATGTTCGTTTATTAATTAGTCAGCGATATCAACTTTTCTTTCGTTTTTCCCCCCATTTTTCACTTTTTTTTTATTTAGTTTTCTACATAACTTTTTTTTGGTTTCGTTTGCTCGCCTTTTTTTTACGATTTCGACGAGTTCTCACTTGGATTTCTGGCACGTTTGGCAAACTGCGGTCCATTCAAGCGCAAACACGCTGTTGAATGAAATCGCATATTGCCGCACGTTCGCCGACCAAAAAGTACGTGTGCAACTGTCGAAGGCGACGACTTTGTTTGTATCTGAAATAGAAATAACGCTTCGGTTATAAAATTTCTTTTTTTTTGTATTATAAAAAAAAAAGAAGGTTACACTTTTTTCAAAGTACACATTTTTGCGGCTGATTCAATTTTTCTTTAGGTATAAGCTGTTACAAGATTTACAACTGTCGTTGTAAACGGATTGCCAAAATAAGCGATTCACTAAAATAGATGATTATAACCAAAACGATCCAGTTTAGTTTCTCTTGTTGCCACTTTTTGTCTCTGATCTTTGTTTTCACCACAAAATAACGAGAAGTAACTGACAAAAATTATTTTTCAGGATATAATCGCATCCGTGATTAACTTTGTTACATATTTGATTGTACTTTAATCGTATATATATAGTTTTCATTGTATAAACCGAATTAATACTATACTTATTTTATTCAGTGTATTTGTGTCTCTTTTTTTAAATGATCAAAATCGTATCATTTTTCCTTTTTTTTTTGTTATTGACTATTACTTGTCTCGAAGTCAAATAAACTAAGTTAACTCAAAATCATGAGTATTTGTAATTCAATCATTCAATTTCGTAACTTCATGAAGAAAGCAGCTACCCTGAAAAATAACCATAATCGAATGGTTCTTCGCACAGATTTTTCTCAGTGCTCCTCTCACTACCGCTATTACTACTTTACTACTTTACTACTACCGCTGCTATTAATCATTTTACTATTTACTGCCACTACTACTGCCATGACTTCTAATTATTTTTTTATTTTAATTAGATTTCAAATTTCTTTTTTTTATAATAAAAATGTGACAAAATTTGATTTTTTTCCAAATTATAAAATTAAAAAAAAAAAAATTAGTTTTCAAAAAAAAAAAAAAAAAAAAAGTGGAGAGGATTTGAACTTAAATGTCAATTGAAACTTTTGTCAGATTCTTTGCTGCTCCCAATGTGTTGATACGTGTTACTTTAGGTGATAGAAATTTGCCATCGACCAACTGAGATTCTGAAAACTGCCTACAGCTTTCGATAGTTCAATCTCCAATGACAGTTTAGCGACTTATTTTTTTTGTTGCTGTTGTTGTTCTTAAAAAAAATATAAGAAACAAAAACAAAGATAGACAATTAGTGAAAAGCAATCCCGAACCCTATCCCGCCAGCCCCGCCGAGGTCGAGCCACGGAGGCCTATTTAAAAGTGTTACCACACCCACACACACGAATCCGCGATAAGACATGGTGAGCACCGAGTATTCCGTCCGCGTGAAACGCTTCTTCGCGAATCCTGCACGGCCTTCCTTCCGTTCGGTGAACTTGCGATTATCTCAAAAAAAAATTTTTTTTTTGAAATTTCCAAATTTCAAAATAAAAAAAAACAAATAAGAAAATTAAAAAAAAAAACAATACAATTTTTTTTTAATTTTCATTTTAGTTTTCTTAAATGAAGAAAAAAAATGTAAATCGCAAATTCACCAGAAACGCGAAATGAAAAATAACCACCCTAACCCCGGCTAACTCTCGCCTAATCCTAATAATGTAGCCAGTCAAAAGTCAGCTCGCTCCGCTCGCAGTCTTGTTTTCTCACGGACTTTCACAAATAATTGATGTTGATTCGAGTATTTGTAATGTTCTTCATTTTGATGATCTTTTTATTTCTTTTTGTATAACGTTTATGATCTGTACATTTTTCTTTACGTTGTCTTATTTTTTATTATTATTATTATTATTTTTTTTTATTATCTTGACTGGTTTCTTTGATTACATTTTTGTTAACTTCTTGGGTTCTCATCTATTTCATTGTATTTGATGACTTTTTCTTTGCCTTTTATTGTTACGAACTTGCTTCTCGGCTCTCCTCTCGGGGCTCGGCGGAAGCCACTCGCGAACTGGTCGGCGATATCTAACCTCATTAACACCGCCTAACGTCTCTTCCTAACCGCTCCCATCTTCGAGACACACGGCACAATTTTGCAATTACGATGACACGACAAAAAAAAATTTTTGTATTAAAAATTTTTTGTATTAAAAATTTTTTTTTTAATTTTTTTATTTTTTTTTTAATTTTTGTTAGTTTTGTCAATAAAATATTTTGTCATGACAGGTCCTTGTTCTCTACTAATGCATATATAAGTCTGTTTGGCGCTAATTTAATTCATAACTAACGAAGTAACATCAGCGAAAATGGACTTATATGTGTTTTCACTTTGCCAATTTTATACGCAGATAACTATTCAGCTATAAAATGCTCTTCAAAAGACTGCATTTACTAAAAAAAAGGAGAATAAAATAAGCAATTTCAACATTTCATTGCTGACTAAGTTTTTCATGAAATTAATCTTTTACTGCGTGTAAAAACGGTTGAAAAATTCAAAAAAAAAAAAATTTTTTTTAATTTAAAAAATTTTTAAATAAAAAAATTGTTAAAAATGACCTGAAGAAAAATTGTGCCCGGTATCTCGAAAGTTGACACTGTGTTGTTAATTTTGATTGACCATGATTTTTGTCGTCCATTCAGTTTTCTCACTGTGCTTGCTTTGTATTTATTCGTGAATTGTATTTTGTTCATCATGAATCCAAAAAAAAAAAAAAAAAAAAATCAAACAAAAAAAAACATACATACGACAGACTCGTTTGTGATCAATGTTAATCCACATTATTTTGGATTTATTTTTTGTTTTGAAATTGATCACAGGATATAAGACATCTGAGACAAGATTGCCACTTATGAAAATGTATATTCGTAAATTTGACGACGGGTCCGCAAATAACTCGAATTTTGCTGTCAAAATAACGAATCGACGAGGCGCAGACGCTTCTATACAATGTATCGAAGAATAAACAGAGTCGCATCCATTTTTTCCCCCCGAGTTATTTTTGGCGTAAGTGTAACGCGTATTTATAAACGCCACCCGGAGAAGAAAACTGTGCGATTCATTTCGTGAGCGCGTTTTGTGCTTTCGTATTCAAAATGCTTTGCTCGATAATTTACGCCGATGACGCAATTTCACTACGCAATTGTGAGTCATCTGTCTTTTTTTTTGGGATAGAATTTTAGATATGCATTTTTCATAAGTGAAAATCGCAAAAGATGTCGGGAATAAAATGACGTGGGTAACCTGATCGCTGTTCATTATAACGAAAGACAATTTTAGTTTTCCGAGTTTCGGAAAAGCTATTCTTGTTGGCGAAGAAAAATGATGTTATTTTGATGTTTCAATAGAAAGGAACAATGATTTTAGTTTTGTATAATAAAATATTACTGTTTGTGGTAGTAACTTTTGCTGCTTAGAAAAAGTTTAAATCATTGATAACTTTTAATTGGAATTAAAAAAATTTAAATGATTCAATAATTTAATTTAAAATAATTTAAATATGTAAAAAT
This sequence comes from Gryon sp. ZL-2020, assembly GCA_022817425.1. NCBI lineage: Eukaryota > Metazoa > Arthropoda > Insecta > Hymenoptera > Scelionidae > Gryon > Gryon sp. ZL-2020. Next base: position 7,607 of record JABFPJ010004971.1, on the reverse strand, counting down.
GTAAATTAAAAATTGAAAACAGGTTTTTTTAATTAAATAATAATAATTTTATTATTTTTAATTTTATTTTCAAATTAAAATAAAAAAAAATATAATAATTTAATTATTTATTTTAAAATAATTTAAATATGTAAAAATGTAAATTAAACTTTGAAAAAAGGTTTTTGTAATTAAATAACAATTATATTCTTTTAAATTTTATTTTTGAATTGGAATTAAAAAAATTTTAAATAATTCAATAATTTAATTTAATATAATTTAAATATGTAAAAATGTAAATTAAAAATTTAAAAAAGATTTTTGTAATTAAATAATAATAATAATAATGGTAATGTTAAACCATTAGAAATGATAATTCAACTAAGAAATATGATTTACAATAAGATAATTACTTTTCCTTTAGCCTGAAGTGCTATTTCAAGAGACTAAGGACATATTTAAAATATGAGAAATTTATTTTCAGACGCCTATTATTTTATGTTCCAAGATAAAATTATCTTAATTATGACTTTGAGATTTCATATTACGAAACACTTATAGCATAGTCAACATTCTCAAAATAACATGCATCTTTTTCTTCCGCCATTTAATCTAAACTTCATTACATTTTTCAATTATAAATACAATTTTTATTTTAAATATTTACAACATATCGGGTTACACACGAGTCAAAAATAATTAGAGTTTGTTTGTAGTGCATGTCCCTGTTGCATAACTTGTACATCTGTTGAGTCAAATAATGACTGAAACGCAAAAGGAAAACACAAACTGCATTCACGTCTTCCATTTGCAAAATCAGTGCAATGTCGTACGAAGTATTGGAGTGTTAAGAAATGATGCTTTTACAGCACACCCAGGATAAGCACCGGGATGATGGAGTCACGTGCCATAGCCAAGGCCCCGGAAGGCGAAGGGTGTCCTCGTTGCGGTGGATATGTGTATGCAGCGGAGCAAATGCTTGCACGAGGAAGGGTAAGTGCAATTGCACTTGCGTGCAATTAGTTGCAACGTAGCTTTTAGCTCAAATCCTTACGGGAGAAAATTTTTTCATTTTTTTTATCAAATTGAACAAAGAAAAAAAAAACGTTTTTCGGGTCCTTAACTTCCTCGAAGACGATGCCACGATCGATGATAAATGATTTGTTTAAATAAAATCAATTTTGTAAAAACAAAAGAAAAAATACATTTTACATTTTACATTTATTTGACACAAATGTAACATAAATGATTGAAATAGAAAACGTCAAAGTGAAAGATATAAATGAGTAGTAAAACGTCGTACAAATGAGGATGCGAGTTCGTTTGATGTCTTGTTTGCAAAGGCGATGCGCAAAATTTGCGTAATTGATTTGCTAAGCGCAGTTGAAATGAATCGCTGCGAATAAATGTGGGATGTATTTATTGGTTCTACAGGCCAATCTCGTGTAACGATATAATAACGACGAAAACTGAGTGAAAAAGAAAAAAATATTGAGGAAAAAAAAAGCGTCGAACAAAAAGGAGTCTATGTGTTGAAATACTCGTGCTACGAAAATCCAGCCAAATAGTTTATCCGAAATCACACTTGGCACGCATACCAATTGCGTGGGTTGCTACGAAATCTCGGAGATTTGCGGAAAATGTTCGCCGACTACGTGACGGGAGTTGCGTTAAAATTACTTCAAAGTCAATTTATCATTTGGGTCAGCTGATCCACGAAACTTTATCATAGAAACAAATTAATATGCAAATTATATAACTTTTATCATCATTTACTGTTACAATTTATGTCTTGCAAATTATCTTCACATATTTATTCTACATTTTTTTATTTTTCATATTCGTTCAGAAAATTCAATTCAATTCAAGTTTTACAATCATGAAAAATGCTATTTTTTAGATAATAATTTTGGGGTCTTAACTTGTCTAGTAATAATTATTCTTGAGCCCTGTATAGGCTTGCCCGTGCATCTCGTAAAGCCATTTAAAGGCCTTATAAAGGCCTTAGAAAGTTTAAAAAGGGTCCTCTTTAGGAACGTAACGCTTCGTCTGTTAATTACCCATAAAGATTAACCTAACTAGGCCTTCATATGGCCAAGTTTGGCGAGCCCGTAATTATTTTAAATTTAATAAAAATAAAATATATAAATAATTCGCAAGGCCATTCAGAGGTCTTATAAAGGTTAAATAGGGTCTTCTTTAGGAACGTAACGCTCTGCCTGTTAATTACCTAACTAGGCCCTACATATGGCCAAGTTTGGCAAGCCCGTAATTATTTTTTAGTCAATAAAAATACGATATATTATATAAATAATTAGCAAGGCCATGTAAAGGCCTTATAAAGGTTAAATAGGGTCTTCTTTAGGAACGTAACGCTTTGCCTGTTAATTACTCATAAAAATTAACCTAACTAGACCCTACATATGGCCCTACATTTTCGTTTTACATTGTTCTTTAGGCCATGTTAAACCCTAACAAGCGCCTTATTAGGAAATATTGAGTTACATACCTATTTATGGCCTTATAAAATAAAAAGTCCTATAAAATGCTCTGTAAAGGCCTTATAAAGGCATACCTTAATTAGCCTTATATAAGCCTTTTTAGTTTTTAATTAAAAAACCACTAAATATCATTAAAACTAGGCTTGCCTTAATAATGCATTACTAGGGTTTGATCGTCTTTTAATATTTGATTTGGATCATTTTTGAATCAACGTCAATGCGGTTTTTGAGTATGAATATGTATACACTCGGCTGAGTCATCAACTATTTATAATCTTTCGTGGCAGCGTGCGAGCGTAACGCGTTCAAGTCAGAGGAGTTAAGTCCGTACGTCGGCAGCCTATAGTATTACATGCTGCTTCTTATGATTAGGCCTACCATAGAGCATGCTACAAGTGCAAACTTTGTCATCGGACACTGGACTCCACGCTTCATTGCGATGGTCCTGATCGCGAGATATATTGCCGAGGTACATGTCCTCCTCTCAGAGTCATACAAGTTTTGCTTTCTTCCCAATTTTGTGATGTGCACTAAACATTCAACTGTGCACGAAACAATCTCCCAAAACATTTAATAAATCTTCTACTTTAAGTTAATCTATGGAAAAAGTATTATTTAAATTATATTTTTTTGTTGATTTAGAAAAAAAAAAAGCTTTTGCAGTGGAAAAAATAGATTGATCTAAAGTAGTGTTTATTTATTAAACGTTCATATATTAATAAGAAACAAACATATCCTCTGACTAGAGCGATATGTTCTATTGACATTTAATCAATCAGAAGCTTTATATCCAGTATTACAAAATAATATCCTTTGATTGTAAGTACCGATACGAACGTCTATCAGATATTTAAACCTGGATTTTGACGTTCATCCAACTTTTCTTATTTTACACGAAGAAAAATAATAATATAAACATTATCATCTTTCGACAAGTATATCAAACTAGGGATATAATTGTCGAAACTAAAAAAATTACTACTTTTTTTGATATTAAGTTTAACCCATTTCCGTGATTGGTTGTGATTGGTCCACACACACATATAGAGAAATGTCTACATTGAAAATTTCCAATTCACGGGAATGGGTTAAGAAATTTAAGGATTATTTGCATACAAATGAATGTGACAGAAAATAAAAACGTTTTTCTTCAAAAAACGTTTAGGTTCATTTTTTAGTCAAATTAAAAATGACTACATAAATTTTAATTTGACTGAAAAATTAAAATTTTTTTATAATTTTATAAATTCTTAAGGTATGGCCAAGGTAAAAATTAAAAAGGGTCAACAATTAAAAATATTTAATAATTTTTTAATAAGTTTTTATCAGAAAAGATTGTAATTTTTTGGTTTCAACGAGTATACCCTTAATATACCTTTGTATACAAAGGTATAGCAAAGGTATATTAAGGGTATATTTATCGAAACCAAAAAATTTGACTTAAAAATGAAAAATGTTTAATAATTTTATAAATTTTTATCAGAAAAGATTGTGATATTTTGGTTTCCACAAGTATACCCTTAATATACCTTTGTTATACCTTTGTATACAAAAGATATACAAAGAAGTTAAAAAGATGATAATTTCTATATAATTATTTGTTTAATACACTCAACTTACATTTACAAATAAACATTCATAAAATGCAAAAAAAACTTATTACAACAATATTTTGTAATAATCAAATTTGATTGTTGATTCCAAAACCTGCATGATTCCGTGAAAAAGATCGTTAAGAGTCTCGAAGCACGTTTCTCACAACATGTACCGAAACTTTAACACGAAACCTGTGACTTAAGATGTACGAGCTGCAATTTCTGTTTAAAAGGATCAAGCAAAAGTATGTCGACTATCCGTCCCTTGTCCGATAATAAAAAAAAACACACACAAACACACACAGAATAAAAAAAGATAAAATCTTGTTGTTCGATCATATCTACGATTTTTCTGGTGACTAACTCCCTGTACCTTTGTGTCTCATGTAGCAATGGCACAAGGAATGCTTTAAATGTGCCAACTGTTCCAAGAGATTAGACTCCGTCAACTGCTGTGAAGGTCCTGACAAAGATATCTACTGTAAAGGTGAGAGCAGTACATAATCGATACATAAAGACCTGCGATATGCAAATTTATATTAACGGACTGAATTTCATCAACGACAATATATTCATTTATTCCAAACAGTTAATTTATAAAATAAAAAAGTAGTATTTGATAAACAAATAGTATACTTTTTCAGTTATTGCATTTTCAGTAGTAATAGTCAATATTGGATAAACATTGCTTGCGAGAAATTAATCAAAGTCACAGTTAAATCAATTTGTATCGAAATGAAGATTATTTTTGAACACTTTTCTTTGCTTTTGAAGTGATTGGATTTTCAGTAGTATTGCTCAATATTGGACCGACATTGATAGCTTTCAAGAATAATTCATCAGTTTGATTAAAACCTTAATTAAGAGCCACTTTTATTGCCGATTTTGTTGAATTTTAATTTTCAGTAGTATAGCTCAACTTCGGGCAGACATCGTAAAAAATTATTTAAAATTATTTAAAATTATTAAATAAATTGTACAAATAAAATGAATATTTATTTATGAACTACATTTAATAGAATAACTGAATTAAGTTTGCTAAAATGATATAAAGATGCATATCGTAAAATGATCGGCAATGGACGATAAGTTAATTCACGTTGTCTGTAGTATGCTACGGAAAGAAGTTCGGGCCGAAGGGTTATGGCTACGGCCAGGGTGGTGGCGCCCTGCAAAGCGACTGCTACGCCAATGGGTGGGTTTTCACGCTAATATTGAGCACACGCGAAATCCTGCCTCAGCTTCAGTACGCTCTCACTATATGATGCGCTTGTCTGCTTAACAGCTTGCTATCCGAAGAAATTCGGCCCGCGGGGTGTCGGACACGGTGGAATTATGTGGATTGGCCTTCAATGCGATATCGAGGACGAGGGGTACGGTTACCCCCCCCCCCCCTCAAATTCCCCATTTTCAATTTTTATCCCGATTTCATTTGTCGTTTCATTGTTAACAATTACGTGTTTTTCATTAAGGGGACTTTGCACGAAAAAAGCTATTTTCTTCAACTTTTATTCGATCATTTCATCAATCTTAATGACATCATTCGATGATTTTTTGGTAATTTTGAGAATTTAAGTTTTTAAAAAATAATCTGTATTGAAAACTAAAAAAATCAGTTTATAAATTATTAATTATATTGTTTAAAAAATGATTTTATGAATTTTAATTTGATTTAAGCATCATTTTGTTATAAACAAAATTATAAACAATAATATAAAAAAGGCCAAAAAATGACGAAATGTGTTTTTTCACTTTATCGTTTATAACGTTGCAAAAAACAAAGGAAAAATTCGATTAAATTACAGTTAATTAAATTAAATCAATTAAAGGATGTAAAATTTAGCGTTGCAACATTAAAAAAAAAATTTTTTTTTGAGTTTCATTTTGTATAATTTTTGCGTGGTTAGTCCCCTTAATTATAATCTGTTTCTGTCCAATAAATGAATTATAAAAAGATATTCTTGTGGAATAAAAAAGTAACATCATTCATAAAACGAAATTGCTTTTTGTCTTAATCTGGATTCACTCAATCACGGGAAGTTAAAACAAATCTGAGTAATCGCATAAAGTGTCAGCCGGAAAAGTGTCACCGAAAATTGATTGAAAATAGCAAACGCATACGCCGCTTCCGTCTTTAACCAAATTACCATCATTTTAAAACTAATAATAATGACCTTTTGATTCAATTATTAACGCTCTATCTATTTTCGTAACCAAGTAGCATTCATTTTTTTTATCTTACCATTCACATTTATGTTTTTAAATACGTTTGTCAAAATGTAATTCAATTTTGCATGTTTCTTATACAAAATTTATTCCTGCTGTTTTTTAGATTTAATATAAACATCGTAAAAATGTAAAAAATAAAAAAAAAATACATTGTTGACACAAAATTTGAAAACAATATTCGCAAATGTTCAAACTGGCGTACATTCAAGGCATGATAAAATGCAAATGTTTTCAACATCAACGTCGCATTTACACGTTGTAACGACATCTTTGAAATAGTTAAATAAACAATGACGAACATTTTGTTTCTGTAAATTTTTTGTGTGTATTCACGTAACGATTAAATCATTCGAATTGGTCGCGATTCTTGGCACGCAATTGGCTTGTATTAAGTAACGTTGAAATGGATATTAAATATCGCTGAAAAAGTATTGCGTCGAGAAGCAAAAATGCGCTATAAAAATAAATATTCGCGAATGTTTGCAAGTTTCGTGATGCGAGTTTTGTGTTTTTTGCGCATGATTCATTCGTGATGTTTATTTTAAGAATGTTGCATGCTTTTGAGTCTGATAGTATTCACAAACTTAATGGTGCCGTTGAAAAATAATTTGTCTTCTAATTTATTATCAAAAGGCAACTCGAAAATAAACTTGAATTAATTACGAGTAATCATTCAAATTTGTTCTGCATTATTTTCATTAATAAATCAATTTATTAATAAACAAGTTTGACTTTTAATACATTTTAATGTAAAATCTTTGAATATATTCCCAAAAAATCTAGTTTTCAAAATACGATTATAAAAAATTAAAAAAAAAAAAAACAAACAAAAAAGTTTAAAATTATTGATTGGAAATTTTGAGAAGATAAAGAAATGGACAAAATGGCACCATTAATTGTGAACAAAAAATAAAGGGACATTAATAATAGTGATTTTTGACCAAATGCAGTGATGCCGCTCCTCGTACAACCGTAGTCGACACGGCTGCAATTAAAGCCCCGCCAGGTCAGGGATGTCCTCGTTGCGGTGGAGTTGTGTTTGCCGCGGAACAGGTGCTCGCAAAAGGCCACGAATGGCACAGAAAGTGCTTCAAATGCCGAGATTGCAATAAGACACTTGACTCGATTATCGCTTGCGACGGACCCGACAAAGACGTTTACTGTAAAACATGCTATGGCAAGAAATGGGGTCCCCATGGCTATGGATTTGCATGCGGTTCTGGATTCTTACAGACCGATGGATTAACGTAAGATTTCCAGTAATTACATCTCAAAAAAAAAAAAAAAAAAAAAAGAAACTTTT
>JABFPJ010004970.1:0-12861 GCA_022817425.1 Gryon sp. ZL-2020 | reverse complement strand
TTCCTCCTTGAAAAAATAAAACCAAAAAAAAAAAAAACAAAGTAATAATTTAAACTTAACTACTTCTTAAACTTTAACTACTTCTCTTGTTAATATTTACATGCAATTAATTTTTATTTTATCACTCTCTGATTATTTATCATTAATTAATTAATTATTTATCATTATTCATGATAATGAAAAATAATAACAATCATTCTTTTTTACATTTTATTTAAATGTTTAAGTTAATAATTAATAATAGTTTATAAAAGGGATAGAAGATTAACAAAAAATGATCGTTTAATTAGTAATCCATTTATTTTTTAATATCTCTCGATTAATCCTTCTAAAATTTAAAAATATAGAAATTAAATTAATTTATTAATATTAAAACAAATAATATTTTAATTAATTCCGTAAATTATTGAAATATACATTTTGAAACAAAGCAAAAGGAAGCTCTAAAATAATTTGTTAACAATTCATAACAAATTATATACAAGAAATCGTAGACTATGTCTTAAACTATTTCTTTTAATCTTTTAAAAAAGAAGAAAAAGATATTCAAAAAAAAAAAAAAAAAAAAAAAAAAAGATTAAAAAACCAAGAAGAAAGTACGAATGTCTTCAGCAAAAGGAATATAAGACCTCGTATCGAAAGATGCATTCGCGTGAGTCAAATATGAGAAAATTGTGCTTTAATCACAGCGCGTCTTGGAGTTTCTCTTATTAGTCGTTGACTAGGGACAACTGTCATCCATCAGTTTTGAAACAGGTTTCTCTAGCGTGACAAAAAAAAGGTGCCGAGACACGCCTTATCGCGATGAAGTTCTCCTCCTCGTTCCCACTTGTAATTACCTTATGCCTACATAAATAAGACAACATCCCAAGTACCAAACGAGATATTAAAATGCCTCTTGCTTTGCCATCTTATTGTACATTTGCATTGTGCAAAAAGCACATTCCCCCATTTTTATTTCATTCGTTGCTACACTTTTCAAATTTAATATTCCAAAAATTGAAAAAAAATTAATAATTTAACAATTTTTGCAAAATAATTTTAAACAATTCTTAACATTATAATGTTTTATGTGACACTTTTATGATACTTCATTCTTATCTTTGGCTTATTCAATTTTACTATCTGAACAAGTACTTTTTATTCCCATTCAAACTTTAATTACTACTAACATCAACTGTTAATAACTTCAGCAAACTTTTAATGGACTTTAATAGGTCACGTTTAATTACACATTACAACATATCATTTTGCACGTTGAATCTCATTTTAATAACAATAATTAACAATAATTATATATCCCTTATATCATCAATCATTAAGATAAGAAAAAAAAATCAGAAAAAATCAGAAAAAAAATCAGACAAATTTCCCACCCAAGTCGCCAAATTAAGCGAAATATCAATGACAGTAAAGTCAAAATTTAAATTTTTTGCTTCTTTGCAAGTTTTTACGAAAAAACGCAAAGACATTTAATGGTCGCTTTTATCCATTTGCCCCTTCTTTTTCGTCTCATTGATGCTCGTTGAAATGCACTGACATCCATTAACACAACCATAACGTTACTTTACGAGGCTGTTGACAATCAACGCTTTATTCCGTCTCTTTATTTCATATTGCAGGCCAATTTATTGGTCTCATTAGAACTGCGATCTATGGTCCAACGCAAAATAATATTCCAGTTGACAGTGCAAAATGGCACTTTCAAAGAATCTTAAACATGAAGTTAATAAGACGTATTTTGTCTCCTTTTCTACAGCTTTTATTTGCATTATTTTGTCTTAGTCATTGAGAATCTCCGACTTGTTTGGGGTGGTTATTAATTAAGGCGACTGCGAAAACATTGTAATTAATAATTGACGATGATAATCGCTAAGTGTCCTTGAAAGATAATTACTTTTTATTATTTGAATAACAAACAATGTTTATAAAGTGTTTCCCTTCAATTTCATGCTCTATTCTTTAAATTGAATATAGTTGAATACGCTTTAAATTGCTCTATAAATTACTCAATAAATAAGTTAGAATTATATGTTAGAGCTCAAAGGTTCTTTAAAGATAATTACTCTATCATCATTTGGAAAGACCAAGTTTTTCTTCCAGTTTCATGTCCTTTTTGCTCTAAGTTGTTCAAACATGAGTTAGAGGGATTTAAAACTGAAACATTTTTTAAAAATAATTACTTTTTATTACTTGATAAAAAGAGAATTATTACTAACTTTTACCCTCTATTTCCATGCTCATCTTTCTCTGAGTTGCTCTAAATTGCTCAATGTATATGTTAGAGCGATTCGGAATTTTAGAAACCTTAGAACTTGTATATAATTCAAAAAAAAGAACCTTTTTTCCTTCAATATTATGCTCTGTTTGCTCTGAGTTGCTCTAAATTGCTCAACATATAAATGTATGAGTTGCTCTAAATAGCTCAATATATAAATGAAAAAACAATCTGTTTTTTTCATCATTCGAAAAAAAGAAATCTGTATCAATTTTTTCCCTGTTCTTTAATGGTCTTTGTAATCTAAGTTACTCTAAATTACTCAAAATATATGTTAGAGCAATTTAGAGCTCAAATATGATTTAAAATGATTATTTCTTTATCATTTGAAAAAAAGAATATATATAATTTTTTCCTTCAATTTTGTGCTCTTTTTACCTCTAAGTTGCTTAATCACGAGTTTGAGCCATTTAGAGCTCAATAATGGAATATTTACCTGCCAACAGTTCCAAGACTTCCTCGTTTTCGATCAAAAACGCAATAATCCGGACTTTTGGTGGTGTAAAGTAGATTATCGTGATGATAAAGTGGCGGAAGCTTTCCACCCGATCGAGGCCGCACTTCTGCGGCCGTTGAATAGCGACGGAACAGACGCGCACCCGCGGCCGTGGGACCCGAGGAACCGAGACCTCGCCAGCAAGTGCGCACGCTGCAAGAACCGGATACTCCGTGGCATTTGCATTCCAACATCAGTGACTGTTCAACTGCCTGAAAGTCATTAATTTTTATTTCAAAATTATTATTATATACAAATATTCGCACGAAATACAACTATTAGAAGCCAATAGAAAATTTTATCAATGCTATTTTTTGAAGATAAACTTTTTTTTTTATTAAAAAGTATTATATTATATATGATTTTATTATATATGATTGATTTAAATATAGTAATTTAAATTATATATAATTATATATGATTTAAATTACTATATTTAAAAGTTAATTTTGTTTGTATAAATTTTTATAATAAAAAAATATTTTAATATAAGAAATAATAATTTATTCGCAATATATTTTTATTTTATTTATTGTAATCCAATGCAATACAATAAAAACCATAAAAGGCAACCCAAAGATTTCTAATTAAAAACACTTGTTTCGTCGAATTAATTACAATGCAAAGATGATGTTCAATTGGCATTTAAATATCATCGAAACAATAAAAGCGCAGCAATATTGCATAAATGAAACGTGTACCCTTCTGCCAGCTCGGTTATTGTGCATATTAACGGCATGCAAAAATTTGCCCATTGAACCCGAGGCCGGAGCACTGGAGCCCTGAAGGAATCGTTTGACTATTCGTGACGCGGATCTGACGTCGTCGCCGCAGCCGCCCCACTTGAAGGAATTCCGCGCGGACACCGCGCCGAATGTTATGGCGGCCGGTGAGAAGGACGACGAGGAGGTGAGCGCCGATGGTGATGGCGGCTCGCGTCGCGGCGGCGTCGCACAGGAACACGCCGCCAGACTACCCAGAGCGCAACTTCGAGCCAAACGCCAGACCGCCGCCGCCGCGGACATCGCGTATACGAAAGCTTGTTCCTTTGTACCTTTCCAAAACAAAGATATATTTTTATTATATTTAAAAAATACTAATATTTTTAAATTCAACAAATTTTAATTTTTTTATAATCTTGAAACATTTAGATAAGGAATAGAACAATAACGAAAAAACAATTTTTTGTCTATTTGATTTAAGTAGAAAATAGCGTTAAATACATTTGACTATATTTCTGGTTTGACGATCTTTTATTGTAAAGGATAATTAAAATTGAAATTATGTAATTATTCTTTCATTCAATTTGTTAGAAGTTTGAAACAAAATATATATTTATTGTAAATTTAAGTATTATATCGAGTTACTTCAAGTAAAACAATATACTTGTTTCAAGTAAAATATACTTAGATCAAGCATATACCAGTGAAGTATATAATATATTTTTAATGAAACTATTTATTTTTTTAGTGCATTACACTAAGAGAAAAAATATATCGAAAGTAACAAAACTCTGTAGCAATGTCAAGACAAAACAAAGTACTATCAAAAAATTACTAGACTTTTACGTAATAATTGCTGTGTTTTTAAGCAAATTCAAGAAAATTTAACACAAATTATTAATAATACAATTATTAATACTAAAAAGTATAGTAATTTTTTATATATTTTTTCTCTTATTGTATTGAATAAGAAATTTGTATTGTAATATAATACATTGAAATGTTTTGATTGCAATAACAATTCTGTACTTCGCAGATCATCACATAAGATTATTTCACCTCCAATGAACAATATTCATACATGTTGAAAGGCAACTAAAAGATAAATTAAAAAATAAAAGAAAACGAAAAAAATGAAACGAAAATACATATACCTGAAAGCAATTCAGGCGTGAAATCTGGTGCACGTTCGATGCTGCTGCAGTTCCACCTGCGATGACGGAATGCCTGTTGACACACGACGGATGTGTCTTTCGCCGCTTGGACCAGACTTGACATCACGTCGGGTGAGGCGCGACACGCTCGCGCTTGTTTCCTTTCCAAAAGACCAGCGGTGCGTGCATCGGTGCAAGCATCTCGCGTCCACTCGATCCCATCTCCGACGCGACCCAAACCACTGATCATTATAATCAAAATCATTTTAAGTGTTATAAAATTAGATATTAGAGAAACATTTTTGATTGCAAATTTATTCTTTTTTTGTTTTTTTTTCTTTTCGATGTTCCATCAATGACAAAAAAATCAATTATATTGTTTTTATAGTCAATTGTCTAACCTATTTGCTCTAAATGGCTCTAAAATGATATACTCATGTTAGAGTTGTTTAGAGTGTTTTGGAGTTACACAAATTCATACAGTGACTTAATAAGTGATATTCGTTTTGTATTTTATCTGCTCTGAAACGCTCAAAATACAGTAAAGTTGTTTAGAGCGTTTTAGAGTTCTAAAAATTCATCATGTAAGTTAATTTATCACTTTTCTTTATTCTATTTTCTGTAAAATGCTCTAAAATGACTAAAATCAGCAATTTGATTGTATGACTTAATTAACGGTTAATTTGTACTCTATTAGTTTTAAACCGCTCTAAAATATTCAATTACATTTTAAAGCGATTTAGAGTAATTTAGAATTCCTAAACATAGAATAGTCGGTGTACCCTTTTGACAATAAATTTCCCATTTAGAGCAATAAATTTGCTCTAATGTGCGCTCTAAATTGCTCAAAAATATATTAGAGCGATTTAGAGTATTTTAAAGCTTAGTCTAGATGTATTATCTAGTGTATTATCTTTTCCAGATAATAGAGATGATCAAAAAATGATTGATTCATTTAGTAATCGATTTAATTTTTTTTGTATGATTAATATCTATCAATTAATCTGTCTAAATTAATCGATTAATAAGATAAGTATAAGTAACTTTAGCTAATTACTTGAAGGAATTAAGCTGATTAGTTGTACATGAAAATAAAACAAACAAAAAACAGTTAATAACAATTAAGGTAAATTTCTCAGTTTGTATTAGTTTAAGAGTAATTTTCAAACACGAAATATTGAATTATAAATTGAACAAATAATTTGAAAATTTGTATAAAATGATAAAATGAACAAATTTGTATTATATCGGCAAGGTGTTTTGTTAACTGTAATTATTATTATTAATTTACATGGTGTTCTTTTACTATTTTATACATAATACAATATTAATTAAACATTAATAAATATTGAACATATTCTAAAATTCTGCTTGCCAATTAATGTCTTATTCACATAAAGAATCAAGCTTAAATTTCCCGTTTAGAGCAATAAATTTGCTCTAATGTGCGCTCTAAATTGCTCAAAAATATATTAGAGCGATTTAGAGTATTTTAAAGCTTAGTCTAGATGTATTATCTAGTGTATTATCTTTTCCAGATAATACAGAAAAACCAAAATGTTTCGAAAAAATTCAGCAAAATATAAAATTAATCTTACAGAATATTTTTTGAAAATATATGCAAACTTAATTTACAATTGAGAAAATTGTTTCAACGATGCACGTAGTTAATTTAAATATCCATTCTTCTCAGTTTAAAAATAAATACATTATTACTGTGCATAAATATAATAATTTCGTAAATTTTACATTAACTTTTGCATTAACTTAAATGAATTATTCAATTTCGACTAATTTCAAAATTTAACAAACTTGTAAAAACAATTTTTTATAATAATAATAAGAATAATATTAATAATAATAGTAATAATAATAAAAGGGGAAGAAAGAATGAAAATATTTAACAAAAGCATTCTGACGCACATTTGTCACAGTTATGAAGCGTGTCGATCAGGAATGAAGTGACGCGTTGGGGCGAGAGATGATGTGTGAAGTCAAAGGGGACGTGTCGAAGACAGCCGTCGCGAATCGCCGCCTAGAAACTGTCTAGTGATTTACTGGCGACTCGCTAGTCTTGTCCCTTTTCCTTTCAATCTTTCGGCTTAATCAATTCAGCTCTATTTATACACGTAAACTCGTTTCTATTGTTTCCTTCGTTTATCTTTAAACACAAACTTTGTGTTCAAACGAACATTTTTTAGAAACAATCAAAAAAGAGATTAAAGTTAAATATCTTTTTTAAGTTAAAAATTAAACAATTTTTGTTACTTTATAATTTTATCTGTTTTGAGAAAAAAAATTTTTTGTTTATTTGTGCAAATTGTGGAAGAATACGAAGAATTGATGGACGAAAGGATGATGAGAAACGATTAGAAACACCTGAAAGTCTCGAATCGAGTTTGTTCGTTCGCAAAATTAGCCTATCAAAATATATTCGATTCAAGACGAGAAGTTTGGTGCGTGTAATAATTATTCCGACGCGTCTCTTGACGTAGATAATAGTACATTTAATTACTCTTTTATGATATCGTTTCAGTTAAAAGCTTCTGCGGAGTGACAGCTGCACTGGCAGTTTAACTTTTAGATGTACAAAATGTGGAAATTCTGTTATGACAAAAGTTGATCTTCATGTCCTTCGTTCAAAGAACATAGACTTTTGGCATGAAAAATCATTAGACGCAATTGTATACAAATGTATCATAAAATTCAAACAAAATGAGCAAAACAAATAAAACTAAATGAAAATAAACAAAAGTTATTGAAAATATACAAAAACAAACAAAAGTAAATGAAAATAAACAAAAATAAACAAAAGTTAATGAAAATAAACAAAAACAAACCAAAGCAAACGAAAGTAAACAAAAACAAATAAAAGTAAACAAAAATAAACGAAAATAAACAAAAGTAAACAAACCAAACAAAACAAAAAAAGCAAAGAAAGAAACAAGAAACGAAAACAAAGAAAAATAAACAAGAAACGAAAACAAAAAAAAAACAAAATAAGGTCGATGATACCTTGAAATTTATTTTTGATATCGAAAGTATGTATTCTTTGAACGAGAGATAGTAAAAATTTTGATTCTACATTTGTATTATTATAACTTTTATTATATTGTTTTCGATTTTTTTGATGAATAGAATTGTATTGAATCATGTTTAAAATGCAAATTTTTTTTCTTTTTACTAAGCAGAACTTTGTTATCGAGTATTTTCCATTGTTTTCCTTGAGTGACACTTTTCAACCCCTCGGCAGTGTCTTTGGAACAAAGCGTATAAATCATTTGGGATGGAATGAAGCATCGTCCTATTAAGTCATTCTACGGGCAACTTCAAGGATTCGAGGCCACGTGACGTAACACGATGCATGTCCGAAGATTAAAAAGCAACGGCAAAAAGAAGATCCGAATACACGTTTGGAAGAATAATGTGAAGACAAAGTTATTGCACAGCAACCAACTGAAGAATCAATTTTCCCATTTAATTAAGCCAATCGACAAATCAATTATCGCGCCAAATTTCGTTTCAATTATCCTTTCAATTATTTATTATTTATTAGCCAACTATCAGGTTTTGCATTTCAATTGGAGATCGGCATTTGCAATCAGTTAAACAGCAGATTTCTTTTTTTTTTGTTCATATTTCTTTGATTTTGATGTTACAAAAGTTGAAAAAACTTCTTAATTTTTTCAGTCTTATTAGTTTTGTTAGTTTTATTACTTTTTTTAGATTTTTAGGAAAAAATTTTTTAACTTTTTTATGCAAAAAATAGTTTTTTGTACATTTTGTTTTTCATTTCGCAAAACAAATTGTTTTTTGTTATTACTATTAATACTTTTGTATTGAATTAATATAGACAAATTTCAACTTTTTTTGTAAAAAATAATTCTTTGTTTTATTAAATTTATATTTTTTTCTTTGTATACATTTTTCATATTGTATTTTTGTACAATTTTTGTTACTCTTCCCCATTTATTCATCAAAATATTAAAAATTGCATTTCAGTTGTAAAAACTCATTTGTAGTAAATTAACTGAAAGAATTCATTGGCTTTGTAATGACAAAGTTTAAGCTTCATTTTTGCTCTTGTTGTTTAAGTATTGAGTCGCAAAAGCACTTAATTGGTTGCTTCCAGGTTGTCACTGATATTCGTACTTAAGGTCAGAATCAAGAGGCGGTGGCATTGACAGCAATTATCCGACGCGATACGTGTCTTCGACGTATATCGCGCGACGTTCGAGCAATAAAATTCTGCACCCATCCATCGACGCCTCGAAAGCCTGTCAAAGTAATCCACTCGGTAGGAGGCGGTTGTGTGTATCAACGACGAAAAGAAAAGCGACGTTTGATTTATTGAAAAACGTTGCCATTAATGTTTATTTATAATTACTTCGCCAAAGATGGAGGACGCGTTTATTAACGTAAATCATATTTCAACGATAAATCATTTGACGCAATTAAATATTTTCTTTTTTATATTGTCATTTGATTCATGACGACCAACTGGTTTCGGTTAATTAAGACTTCAACGGAGAAACTTATGTTGCTTTTTGCGGCTTAATTTGAGTGAAATCAAAATGGAAAATGGTTTATAATTGTTTGTTTAAAAATAATTATAAATCAATTACATTTTACTGTCTTGATAGAAATTTGCTCTATTTTGCTCTAAAATACTCTAAAATGCTCTAAACTTTTAGAATAATTAGAGAAACTTGGAGCTAAAAGTGAATATTGTAAATGGTTTTTAATTTTTTGTTTTAAAGTAAGCATAAATCAATTACATTTTACTGTCTTGATAGACATTTTGCTCTACTTTGCTCTAAAAAATGCTCTAAACATTTTAGAGCAATTGAGGGAACTTAGAGCTAAAAATGAATATTGTAATTGGTTTATAATTGTTTGTTTAAAAGTAATTGTAAATCAATTAAATTTTAATGCCTAGATATATAATTTGCTCTATTTTGCTCTAAAATACACTAAAACGCTCTAAACATTTTGGAACAATTAGAAGAACTTGGAGCTAAAAATGAATATGGAACTAGAAATTAAATAGAAAGATAATTTTATGCTGCAATTGCTGTCAATTGCTCTAGAATAATTAAAAGTTGCGTTAGAGTGATTTACAGCAAAATAGAGATTAAAATGAAGAAAAGTCAGAATCGTGCATTTTCGTTTGAAAATACGTATAAATTTAATTTAATTTACATTAAGATAGCTAATTTCACTATGCAGATAATCAATTTAAATATCCATATTATTTGGTGTATATTTTAGTTATTTTTAAACATTCTTTAATTTAAGATAAAAAATAATAAATTAAACAACTGAAAGACATATTAATTAACAAGAAAATTATAAATAATCACTACATTTTAAATAATACGTAACATTTTGTGTAAGCTTCTGATTAATATTTCATTTTAGCCCTCAGCAAAGTAATAATTTAAGTTAATAACTTTTCTTGTTAATGTTTAAATGCAATTAATTTTTGTTACTTATTTATGATTATTTATCATTATTCATGATAATGAAAATAGTACATTACTTAACTGGTGAGAGAAGGTGAAAATATGCGTAAAAATTGTCAACTTCTTACACCAGTTAAGTACGATATTTTTTGTCATAAGTGATTGAGACGTAGCGACTTATACATTTCTATTCACTTTTTTATTATTATGAATAATGAGTATATTTAGTTAAAAAACAAGTTAACAATTGATTCTTCAGGATTAATTCAATATTTAAGTCTGTCATAAATATAAATGTTTTAAATATATTTTCATATTTCTTTTAAAATTCTATTACTCATAACGAGTATATCGATAAAGACATCTGGTTTGATATTTATGCATACATTTTGTAAAAATTCTATTTTATGCCTTCCTTTTTGAAAAACAAATTTTTTAAATTTCTTGTGGAAAAAGATGGAAATTATGAATTGCATCACACGGCAATAATAGAGATTATCAAAAAGTGATAATCTCTAATTCATTCAGTAATCGATTTAATTTTTTTTGTATGATTAATATCTGTCTATTAATCTGTCTAAATTAATCGATTAATAAGATAAGTAAGTAACTTTAGCTAATTACTTAAATTAAGGAATTAAGTTGATGACTTGTATATGAAAATAAAACAAACAAAAAACAGTTAATAACAATTAAGGTAAATTTCTCAGATTGTATTAGTTTAAGAGTTTCGTGTTTTCAAACACGAAATGTTGGATTATAAATTGACAAAATAATTTGAAATTTTGTATAAAATGATAAAACAAAATAAGTTAAAAAAGTTAAAAATGTTCTCATCTTTTAAAGAAATTATTAACAAAATATATAGAGCCTGTCAATGTAGCAATTTGTATTATATCGGCAAGGTGTTTTGTTAACTGTAATTATTATTATGAATTTACATGGTGTTCTTTTATTATTGTATACATAATACAATATTAATTAAGCATTGATAAATATTGAACTTATTCTAAAATTCTGCTTGCCAATTACTGCACGCAAAATTAAATTACATTAAAAATTACTATACTGTACATTAACGCTGACATAAAAATAGTTTGCTTACATTTTTATAAGCACTGTTTACTTTCAAATTAATAGAATAATAGAAAAATTTGTCATACAGTATAGTAAAAATTGCTATTCCGTATCACAAATTTTTCTATAATTCTAGTATTTTGAAAGTAAACAGATTTATAATAATGTAATCAAAATATTTCTATGACAGCGCTGCTGTACAGTATAGTAATTTTTAATGTAATTTTATTTTGCGTGTGTCTTAATAACATAAAGAATCAAGCTTAAAAAATAGCATATTCCCTAATAACCCAGTTTGCTTAAATTTTATGCAAATTTTTGATAAACGGTTTGCATAAAGTTTGCATAAAGCAATACTGCGTCCGTTTCTTTATCCAAATTTAATTCACACCAATTTTTTCATTAAAAAATCAAATTTGTTAACTAAAAACTAAAAAAAACTAGATTTTTTTATTTAAAATGACTAAAAAATTCTGATTTAAAAATAGTTATTATAATACTTAAAAAATTATTGTCATTAGAGAATCGTATGGTTTGCATCAATTCCACAAAACTTGCGCATCCAAATTTAATATACATGACTTATTTATTATTAATGAATTGTTTATATTATAATAGATGTAAACGTTTGTAAACTAACACAAATTGAGACAATAACACAAAAACCAAGACATTTACCTTAAATAAATAATTACTTTACCAACTCTATTAACAATGAATAGTTAAGTTAACGATAAAGTTAATGATTAATACAAAAGCTAAATGTGAAAAATACCAAAAATGTATTTCGAATGCAAAAACGTTCATAGCGTTTGAAGATTGTATCAATTGAAATCTGAAGCAAATTTGGAGAACAGAAGAAGAAAGAAAGAAGAAGCCGTAAGTCAGAACTTATGAGTTGAAAGGATTGCGGAGCCTCTTGTAAAACGTTCCTATTACCTTAAGTAAGCACCTTTATGCCTCGCCTCAACTGCGACGCCCACGTTTACATCCCAGGTACACCTGAACCAACGATAATCACCAGTTATCGCGCTTAAAACCATTAGAAACATCCGCCTCTATGTCCATAACTTTCTCGACCCTGCTATTATTTCCGTGAAATTCATTAATTGAATTGGGATGAACGTGGATTTTATTCGCAACAACAAGAGAAGGATGCCCAATTCAAAAACGACAAGGACAGAGAGACAGTAATGACGAGTGTCCAAATCTCTGTAATTTACTCCAAGCGCAAACAATTAAATGGATCATAAAGCAAGTCCAAGTGGAGGTTTTGAACCTCTTCTGCAGTTATAAACTCCGGATGATTGTCTTAAATCAAAGTCATATCGTTCATCTGCGCCAGTTGAGCAGCTCGAGCGCGTAATATAAGTATATATGCAAAGCGTCATTTCACCACGCATATAGCCACGTAAAACAATGCCCCCTCGTAATGCCCGCATACGAGCATCACTTTATGAACGCAATTTATGCAACTACAACGCCCCCGCCATGCTTGAATTAAATTATTAATTTTGCTCATTAAATGGAATGCTTTATTTCCAACATTTTTGGTTTAGGTAGAACTATCATGTTTTGTTTGTTTTGTTTGTTTTGTTTGTTTTGTTTGTTTTGTTTGTTTTGTTTGTTTTGTTTGTTTTGTTTGTTTTGTTTGTTTTGTTTGTTTTGT
>JABFPJ010004969.1:0-12861 GCA_022817425.1 Gryon sp. ZL-2020 | reverse complement strand
CACACACACACACACACACACACACACACACTCGTACGCGCGCGCGAAAATGAAAATGAGTTGAAACGAATTCACTTGTTTGTCCGCTTCAAAATCGGATCTCCGCAATCTGACCACGATAGAGATTA
This sequence comes from Gryon sp. ZL-2020, assembly GCA_022817425.1. Lineage (NCBI taxonomy): Eukaryota > Metazoa > Arthropoda > Insecta > Hymenoptera > Scelionidae > Gryon > Gryon sp. ZL-2020. The sequence continues at coordinate 12,733 of JABFPJ010004969.1, read as the reverse complement.
TACGGAATAAATCAAATTTCGCAACGTTGATAATCAGTTTTTGTATCGCATTATTCAATTGTGCAGAATATTATGTTATTAAGGCGCACGGCATGGTCAAACAAAACCGACGTAATGAAGTGTTTTTGTGCGTCAAGTAACAAGCTTTGGCGTTACATTATAAGCATAATGGGTAATTAATGTACGGCAAAAGACCATTGCATTGAATGTGACACTCTTTTACGTCAAGATTAAACGACCTTATTCGACGGATAAAATGTATCGAACGCTAAATTTCGAGAAAATTCCAATGTTAGTTCGTTTTGTCTCTGTGTTTCTTGTTACTGGACATTTTAATAATGAGTTTTATATTGCATTAAATTCTATCTCAATTATATTTGATATACTTATTTTTAAATTATTTTTCTTCTTCTTTAAAATCAGGTAAACGATTGTATTAATTAGACTGTTACATACACTATTTTTTAAGATTTTTTAACAAAGACTATTAAATAATGTAGGTGTAAAACAAATTATAGCAAAACATGTATTAATGGATTATTTTAACTGCATTTTTGTAATCACAATTGCAATATTCACAAGATTCTTTTTTCAATATTAAATAATTAATCAAATTTTTAGTATGTCTAAGGCTATAGTGTAATCGACTGTATGTGAAAAGTTTGAATCGCCTTCTTGTGTAGAGAAACTTTAGTTTACTTGAATATATAATGAACTGCTGTACTGTAAATAACATAATTTATACCTTGCGATCAAATAAAGGATTGGACGTCATATTGCTTATCAGTCATATGAAATATTTAAGCGTCCTGTTTACACTTAATTAGTTCAGATTACGTGATTTCGAGTTTTCGATTTAAACTTTTTAATTAGAAATAATCTTGTAAAATAAAGTACTCATATAAAAATAATAACGTATGTTTTTTCAACCTTTGTTCATTAAATATTTTCAATGTTGATTCAATAAACTTTCAAACCTTACTTAACTGATTTAATATTTTAATATAAATAAGCTTATTTAAAGTAGAATGCAATAATCAATTAAATTGTAAATAACTTATTTATCCTATTTTCTTAATTTCAGTAAAAATAATCTTATTTTAAGTATAAAAATTGCTTACACGAAGGCCTGCTACATTCAATTAAAAACATTTTGTATTGAATTTCGGTAAATGGAACAAAATACTTTTTTCAGTCGTGCGCAGCGGAGAAAGTTGGAACTAACAGCGCTCTCATACCGAAAGCTGTCGCTTTCGCTACTCGATGCGTGTTTTTGTTCCAACTTTCGTTCCGCTGCGCAAGACTGAAAAACGTCGTATCAGCCTCGGGAGCAGTGGCGCCCTGAGATGTAATATACCATTTCAAGGTGGATTCATTGTTTTTTTGTTTTAGCCAATTTCGCCTTTTTCAGCGATTTTTCGCTTTTCTTCTAAGCGAATTGTTTAAAAAAGCGAAACTTCGCTTTAAAAATATGCGAAAATCGCTGGAAAAACGTCATATAGGCCTCAGGGGCAGTGGCGCCCGCGGACGTAATATACTATTACAGTATATGTTTTGTTGGTTACAAAGTTGCTACTTTTTACCAATTGTAACATATGATTACAAAAATGTTTATAGAGAAAAGTCTGAGGAGATTTGGTACGGATTCAAATCTGAAATTTTGCATCAACATTTTGCATCTTCTTGATGCACTGGTGGAAAGGCGGCATTGTTTAACCGAATTCCAACAATCAAATTAAGCTGGAAATATGCGCGCGCGGAGACGCGGGGGCGGCAATTAATGTAAGTGTCTTGGGCGAATGTTTACAGAAATAATACACGGATTTGTCGGCTGCGTGCTTTGCAGAAATAACGCAAGTTCGACGTCAGGCGACGTAACGTCGATGCTCTCGAACAATTAGATAACAAAACGGCGTACAGCTGAAGCAACGACCTCGGTGCAGAGAGAGAGAGAGAGAAAGAGGGAGAGAGGTAGAGAGAGAGAGTATAAAGCCGCCTCTTCGCGCACACCGGCTTGGCGTTATACAGAAACTCCGGGGCCAACATAGGGTGTAGCGCATTAGTGAATTAGCGCTTCCTACAGAAGCAATCACGGTAATGCATCCCCAACATATACGTGCCCGGTGTGTTGTGCTTTGTACATCTGTGTCGTCCACTGACACGATACGAGCGCGATTAATAACTAACGACTTCGCCGGAGATGCCAAACTACTCTGCCCAGAGAAGCCTTCAACTTCGCATTAAGTTCGACTTGATGTATCACGCTTTGGTTTTTGTTGTGAGAATTTCTATTCTGCTGTCGAGAGAATCGAGATCTGCCATCATGTCGCGCGCCGATTTAGGTCGCAAAAATCATCGATAATAAATCAACCGAATGTTTCATATGCTTTTGCAATGAAAGTCGTTTGAATTGGGTTAGCGAATTAAAGCTTGCAAATTTTATTGCGAGAATGTGTGATTTTGGCAAATTTGTATATTGCTTACTTGAGATGGATGAAATATTAAGATTGTTTGGGAGGATATAAAAGATATGAAAAGTTTTCAGGAACGAGAATAATATTATTATTTTTTGTTTTTGAATAATTAGGTTAAAATATAATTTCTTAAAACAAAAGTTAATAGGATATTTTAATATTAACAAATGATAAACCAAAATTTTATTTCTGATCATATAAAAAAACAGTAACGTCATACTAAATGTGCAGAAATATCAAGTAAGATTATAGTAATTACTACATATTTATACATTTTTGAAAATAAACTCATTTGGTAATACTGCAATTATATTAACATTACGTAAATAATAAAGTTTAATAGGTAATTATATAATTCTGTTATATAATTAAATATTAAATAATAATGAAAATACACAGATGGTATAAAACAAATGTATAATTAATAAAATAAATATAGTGTTTTATAAAAGTAATGTTCTAATAATTACAATATTCTAGCGTAAGAAATTTATTCTTATACTGCAAACAAAATGTAATAAATCGCAATTTGTTTTTCTTACTGTCTATAAAAAAATACCAATATTGTATTATGTAATTTAAAATATAAATATTGTATATTCTTGTTAAAATGCTATATGAAATTGTATGAACAACTATTTCATCCATCATTTAATATTATATATACGAAGAACGTAATTTCCTGCAATTAAAAATAAATCTCGCCTCTAACTTCCAGAAACTATATTTAGAGTTATAATAACTTTGAAAAGATATGACATATCTTTTAAATATAGTACGCGTTAAATTCAAATTTTAATCAGTCTTATATACTTATAAATAAGCAAATTTTCAGAGCAACAATAAACAAACGTTGTTCTCATTCATTATGATCTCGTTTTTTCAATGAAAAAAGCAGACTTCAAGTTTTACCTTTGTAATAAAAAAAAATCAATTCTACGAATATAACCTTTAAGTGTTCATTTATTCGTAAGTAAAATTGAAAAGTCTGCTGTTTCAAAGTATATTTTAATGTCAAATTTGTCAAACAAGTTCTCATTTCATGTAATACTGAAGGTTTATTTCTGAATTTCAGTTTTGGTTCTACAGCATGACCTTTTTCTTTATATTTTATGCGATGGAAGAAAACTTATTAACATTGCACGGCAGGATGTTAAAATATAAAATAAAGTAATAGAAACCACGTTTTTAAAATTAAATTTATACAAATAATTATGAAAAGCTAATGCAAAATTTATTAAAGTGAAATTGTTTTTTCTCTTATATGAAAAGTTTCATTTCTCTACTTAAATGTATACGTATGCACTTTTTAAAATTAAAATTTAAATATTGGTGGAAACGACATCTTTTTCTATTTGTTTTTATCATACTATATTTTCTATATATTTTCGTATTTACTTTAAAAGTAATTAACAACATTTAAAATAAAGAACAGTTTTTTAATTTACACGAAAAAATCCTTACCTTTTTCTTGGACAATAAACACGTAATTCTTGTACTTGGCACTAGACACTATCGAGTCTTTCGAAAAGTTAAAAAGTCAACTTGCACTTGTTCAAACATTATATTACCTTTGAAACTTCACAGCAATAAATACTCATTAATTTAAAATTCCGCAAATTCAAGTAGAAAAAAAAAGTAAAAAAAAAATCTAAAAAATATAATTTTGGCAAGACGTTAAAATTATATGCATTATTTGCCTCTATAGTCAATCGATTTGTAAGGTTGAGGTAGTTATAACCGGCGATTCTGCATCATTCCTTAACAAAACGCTTATTATCTACTATCAATAACTTTGTTCACTATTTTACAAGTTAATTTTATAAGCGTCGCGTTCATCGCGTGAATGCAGTCATGCACGAAGTCGATTGTGTCAAATAACTTCATCATGTTACACCTTTTTACGCAGCTCCTTCGCGAAACATTTTACGCGACATAATTTCTAGTCAAGAATGTAATTACGATAAGTATTCGTTACAAAGGAGTGCGCGTTGCCATGAATTTCGTATTAATTTTCTCGTCGAAGGAATTTCTCTTATAGGAAATAAGCTTCGACTAACGTGGAACGTTAATTATTTTCGCCGAATTCAAAATTTTGCAATTTACAATCTGAACATTTTCTGCGCACAATGTATAATTTTTTCTTGCAAAATTTTTTATTAATAATTTTTTTTTTGATGATAAAAAAATATACAGAAAAAAAGTTGGAGTGGGAGGTAAACAAGATGGGAAGGGATGAACGAGCGACGTTGAAAAAGCTGTGCCTGGGAAATAAAGTAGCGCGTAAAGGCGACGCTTTTACAAAAGGTCCAGATCCCGTCGTTAAAACTTTCTTGTTGCTTCTTGAAAACTAACTCCATAGTACTATAAAATTCTTCGCATCGTAAAGGGCGGCCCCTATTTACCCCGCATCATAATATCCGGTATCGTACAAAAAAATGGATTTGTAGTGCACTAAATGGGAGTCGAGGATATTGAGGAGTTAGTTATTGTCGTTTGCTTTGACTGAATAAAAGAAATTAATATCGATATTCAATTTTAGTATTTTGATAAAAATTAATGTTTTTTTAAATCACATATTAAAGATGAAAGTAAAAATTGTTATGCTACTAATTTAATATTTACTTTTGACACTATATTTTTTTTATTAAATTGAAACAATTTTATTTTATTTTATTTTTAAGTATTTCGAATATTATTTGAATAAAAGGAATAAAAATTATTATAAAAAATATAAAACAAGAAAATGTTGTACGAAACGTGTTGCATGATCGAAATACATTGAATAAGAAATGTAATAATAAAAACTTTTGTACGATAGAAAATTGTAAAAAAAGAAAGCCTGCAAAAATAGAAGTAATGTCGATACATACTGCAGTTTTCATAGTTTCATTTCGTTATAAAAATTTACTTTACAAACGTTAGTGGTTTAATTTTTTTAAAGAAAAAAATTATCTACTTTTGTATATTCCTTTTAATATCATTATTTATTTCTATATATAGAGAAAGATTGTTTACATCTAAAACCAGAATTCCAAATAAAATTAATAATTAACTTTAACATTATAACATAAGATTTTAGATTTTAAGTCTTTAAATTACAAAATTTTCTATATTTCATAAAAACTCATATTGATTACATACCGTTTTTGCAGTAAATATAATGCGTCAAAGTAATTAAACCGTAACTTTCACCCAACAATGTCTAATTCGATTCACGCAACATAATCTTTGGCATTATCTCCAACTGTAATCTCAACGACGGTGTTATTATGCCACCTCCGAAAAAAGCTCGACCAAACAAACCAAAAAGTACGTTATTCCGCAACTTTTTGATCTCCGATCCCAAACAAAGTTCAAGTCACAGGTTGCGTATCTCTACGAAAAGCAGCTTTACATTTTTGGTCGAAATATTTTTGCTAATGGAACTTTCCTTTTTGCTTTGAACAGTCAAAATAAGATACGTTCAAGAAATGTTTGATGCAGTCGTTTGCACAGGACAAAATGTCAAGCCCGGAGACTATAAAAATGTAAATCCATATGTACGATTTTCGTTGTACCAAAAAGTGAGATCCGCGCTATGTCTTCACGACCCTACTATAATCTCGCTATTGTGCGAATTGTAACAACGGACACAACCCATGATGCGTTCCACCATTATACGTAAGCATTAACGAAAACCAGAATCACGTTTCGCGGTTACGCGAACACGTACTCACTTAACCGCGAAAAATGCTATTCAATTGTGGTGTACAGTCAAATAGAATTGCCAGTGATACACTTTGCTTAAAAAACTAAGTCTCGGCAAACATAAGCGAAAATCATCGATAAACCTGTTTGCGTTGTTAATATAAACGAAAATAAATGCTAATAAACTAAAATGTATAACAATAAAACTCAAATCAATGTTGCAATCATTTTTTAATAATTAATTTAAATTGAAATCTGCGATTAAAATCTGAAATCGTAATGGCAAATGTTTAAGGTGAAATGAACGATGCAAGTATGTATGTATTTGATTGGCGCATTGGCGGGGATAATGCAGCGCCAGATTAGTGGAGCGAATTAATCGAATGCACAGCAAGACGGTGCATTAGGTGGTTTGAAGAACATAGGTGAGGTACTTAGCGATTTGCAGTACTTGCGAGCTCTGCACTTAACGTGATGGCGGTACTTGAGAAGTCTCGAAATCTTAACAGCGCCCACCAAACGCTTAACGATCGCTACGATTTTCGGCTCGGTGAAAATGGAAATCGATCTTTCTGCGCAAGAGGTCAAAGCACTTTCTAATGCGGTTATCAATCTCCTTGGCCTTTAGTCCGGAAATAAAGAAAAGAAATAAAAGAGCAAGCAAGCAGGAGAAGACCTAAAGGAAACAAAGAGAAAATCACGCTCGGCGGACATTATGCAAATTCGCAACATATATTCTTTCAGCGAAGGATTCCAGCTACGCGAGTCGTTTAGCTTTGCCTTCTTTCTTTCGTCGCGTTAATTCTTGTAGGAAAAAGACTTGGCTTATCGGATCAACTAAAAGTAAGACCTCGTTTTATTAGGAAAAATAAGACCTCTGAAGAGTTGGGTATAGCAATTAGAAGTGATACGAACCAGGTATGACGTCGCAGATTCACATCTCGGATAATGGAGAATGAAGAGTAGACGCCCTACACATTTTCAACGGCTTTTTTCTACCAACTGGATCAGATGTACTTATCTAATTTGCAGTTCATAATATTTTCAGAATACTGTGCTTGTCTTTGATAAACTTTTTTCTCTTGTAATTATATGAGCAGTTAAAATTAATAAACATTTAGAAGGTATAATATTATTAAAAAACTATATATTATTCAACATACGTTACAATAAATATAATGTACTTTTTTAAACTGCACATATTATATATTTAAGGTTTTATAAAGTATAAAGTAGATTTATTTTTATTTTAAAGTAGTTAAAATAATGATATGTATAGCAAAAATGATAAATGGAATTGGAAAAGCATTAAACCGCAGCATCTTATCCTCACGTGTTGAAGGTTAAAAATCATCTACAATAGAAGCTTTCTTCGACGGTAGTCGAAACTTTTTTATGTAAACGAATAAGTTGAGTTGCTTAAGGACGAATTTCAAATCAAAAAGTTCCGGAGAGCCCCCTTTTCTTTTATATTAAATTTCCTCCCGCAATGACGCTCTGACTCCGTTCTCCTGCGAATCCCTGAAGTGATAGTAGGTATCTTGAAAATCTCCCTCGTAGCTGGTTAAGTGGCTTTTGTCGCGTCTCCGGGCACTTGGCGCGTTTACTCATGAAACGGAGTCACTAAAGAAGCAAGCAGAGAAAGAGAAACAGAGAGAGAGAGAGAGAAAAGAAGAGAGTTGCGAAGAAACAAGATCTGCGGAAATTGCGCGCGCGAAAGACATAGCGAGAAAGGGAAAAGAGGGCCAAAAGCAGAGCTTGTCAGAGTGAGAGAATGAGACTAGTGAGGGGCGAGGAAAGGGGAGGTAAAAAAAGGAGACACTTTGTCATGCAACCAAACACAAAGTACCTTAAGTGAGAAAGTTTCAAATGTACAAAGGAGAAAGATTAACGGGCACAGTTTGAAGTTTCTGCCAGTGACAAACAGTGGTCCACTGGTCTACTGTCTTTTGAAATGGCGCGCTCGCACACACGCAATTTTGTCTTACATAAGTTAAACCCAAAGAAAGGAAGTAAACGCAATTACTCGTCTGAGTTGAAGTAGGGCCGATTACTTTGAGAAAAGTGTTTTCAACTTTGTTATGCATGTGTATTATGATCGGTCCAGCTTTCTTTTCCTTTTTACTTTATCCCCATAATATGAGATGAGCGAACAAAATTGAAGTCATAACTTGAGAAACAAGAATTTTCAAAATCAAATAATCTTCGACTTCTATGCTTTCCTAGCAGCAAAATTCTTTTTCTCTGCATGAATAGTCGAATGAAAAAAAGATTTGTTGAAACTGGAAATTATAGCATTGCATTGTCCTTGTGGGATGTAATAAAAAAAGGACAAATCGGGATGGATTGTGAGAAGAACGGAATAGAGTAGTGGCCAGTAACAGTATGGAGCAATCTCATGATTGCGCCGCCTAGGTATGTGACCCAGAAGCGCGTAATCGTGCGGACAACCCTGCCCGGTAAAGCCCCCGATGGGCGCATCACTTATTTATGTATCTATCCACAACTCGCACAGCTGGAATGTGGAAACGCTTTTCGTGGCACGGATTCTCTCAAGGTTTTCGTTCCGTACTATCTAACATATTGGAATCTCGTCGTTTTCCATCCTAAACGAAACTGCCCTTCTACGCGCGCAACAACTAATATACGATGCACACGTACTTCCTATGATTCAGATTACATCCATACAAAATAAGGATAGAACTTGATTGAAAATTAAATCACGCAGAAACCCATCGCTGTTGATTGTATCATTAATTCATACGCAACACAAATTGCATTTCATTCATATTTCATATACTTTTCTAATTGTTCTTTGTAAACTTTTAACAGTGAAACTTGAAAAATAAATAAAATGTTACACTAATCACACTGAGTGACTAAATTTAAATAGTATCGAACTTTTACGTTTAATTTTGTACTCTCCCAATTACTCTTTCAGAGGATTAAATCACACCCATGAGAATGCTATTAGGTGCTGAATTAAACCACTCGTGGAGAGAAAAAGGCAAACAAAATAAAAAAGAAAAAAGACAGAAGATGGGTAGATTGAACATTAATTATTTTTAGTGGTTGTGTTAACGTCGCTATTCACGTAGTTGTGTGTGTCTTATGGCTCATTTTTGGCGGCAAACTTTGTATGTTACAAATTAACTATTAAAGCCACACAGTGTGCATTAATATTGCTGCAAAATGTAAAGTATATTTGAACTTAGTACAAAAGTTTAAATATGAAATGTAATTTCCATTGAAAGATTCGTAAAGGAAGTTCAAATATAATCGTACCAAATTGTATTGCTGAAATAACGATGCTTGAAAAAATGTTTAGATAAGAAGTTTAGGAAATTCTCTGGTACAGAATAACATTCACTGACACACTTCACATGCAGCGAAAGACTGCAAGACGGTCTTTGATGACTAGTGGTCTTGTCTTTCAAGAAGTTTCTCCTTATCGCAACGATGTAAAACCGCACGGAAACTTAGATGCTCGACCAAACAATGTTTTCCATCAGCAGGTCTCAAAGTATGGGTTAGCTAAATTCAATGTTTGACAAGACGTTTTCCGGGGCACTCCCTGTGGTTGTCAGTTAGTAATTAGCTTTTACTTCTACCCCTTTGTGGTAATAATTCTTACTTGAGGTTTGCATCATGCATAGTGTTATACTGAGAAGTTAAATTACATTTCATGCAGTTCTCATGTTAAACGTTAGAAATAATGAACAAATGCTACAGAATCGAAAGTAACTTTGTAATGCAGGTAAACAGCCGGAGAACTTTACGCTGTTTCATTATTCAAATTTAATTTATGATGTAATTATTTTTGTTGTCGACTTTTGGATTGCTAAACTAGCGCTCATTTCGTCGCCAAAAAGGCTATTGATTTTGATAATCAAGTTTTGTTGAACGATTATATGTAACCTCAAATTGTTTTCACTTTTCATTTAAAAAAAAAAGGAAACACATTGAATTGGCAGCGATGTAAAGCTTAGCCAGATTATCGTGCTTTTGATGGTAACAAACGGACATTCTATTCAACACGAAGAACATTTGGTATGCTTCTCAACGGTGCGCTAAATTTGAATTATAGTACCTTAAATTGATTATAACATGCGGAATGCACAAATTTGTTACTTTGTTCCTTCAATATTCCATTTCACATAATTTCCTCTCGTCATTTGTAATATAAAAAACATTATTCGCACGTTTATGGGATAAATAGTAACTTGGTCATTGTTACAATGTCGACGTAAATTGTAATAAAGCAAAATGCATAGACATTAAAACGATTTAAATTGAAAAAAAATTGGTTGGAAAAGTCTTTTCGATCAAAAACGGATCGACCACTTTAACTTGAAAGAGATTTGTTATATAAAAATGTTCGAGTTTGTATTTATCACAGTGCGATGATTTAAATACTATTATTCATTCATAAATATTCAGCGTTGGAATCTCGATACGTCGTTTCGTAGCAATTTTGTATCGGTTCATGAAAAAAAAAACATTTTATACGACGCTTGTGTTATAATCGAATCACTCTCTCTGTTCAATCGATAAATATTTGTTCATTTATTTATAATCTATCGTTTTGTCAACAGTTCAAATGATATTATACACAAATTTATTTGCGTATTTGTCAGTATATCGTGTTTCTCTGTGTTAGTTTATAATACAACATTATGTAGCAACGAAACAACCACATCAACAAAATATCACGGCAAGTAATTATATTAGTCACGGTAATTGAATTGCATAATTTCGTTAATGATAAAATGTAAGAAGATAACAGATTATTTTCAACTTTCGTGTTTCGTTATGTATGTTATTTACAATAGTAATTATAAGCTTTAATTGGAGTACAACCATTCGAAACGTTATTACTCAATAACAAGTATGTCGATGGTGTCACTGAAGTTGCTTGACACCAGAGATGCGGACACTCTTGTACGAGGAATCATTTATTAGTAAAATTGCGTAAGCAAATTGACTAATAATTAGCCATTAGTAACATTACTCGTTGAAGCTTACACATAATGATGGATTATCATTTTCATTTGGTCCCGTTGCATCCACTGGCTTAGTATTTTCGGCTTTTCGTGCTCATTCATTATTTCCAGAATGCAAAACCTTTGATTACCTCAATTTCACGCATTTTAGTATGATTCGATTACACAATTATTCCATTTCAATGCCTTCTTATCAGATCATATAGTGTCCTTTTTTTTCTTTTTCTTTTGTGTTAAATATTTAGTTATAAAGCATGTAAACATAAAATTAGTACTGAATGTATTGTCTAAATAGAAAATATATGCTTTTCAACATGTAGCAATCGTATTCATCAAAAGAAGATAAGAAGATGACGTTTGATAACAAGAGAAACATGTTCTCGACCAAATGCATCAACAAGAACAACAAAAAAATGGAATATTCCAGTTCTCACGAGTTCGCGTTTAACTTTAAATTAAATTCCGCATAATGATAAAATACGGCTATATCAAGGCAGGAAGTTGCGAAAACAAGGCGCGTTCGTTTATTACGAAATTCCGGAGCACGAGAAGCCGCGTTTTGATATTGCATAGAAAGCAGACACAGTGCAAAGTGAAACTTATAGTTTTCCATTTGAGCGATGTTAGATACTACCAATAACACATGCGTTAAGACACGCTCGATTTGTCTTAGAACCCTGCTGCCGTTCGGCAAATTTATTCTTGCGATTCTTCAGCTTAAGTTTAACGTGTGAAACAAATTTAGCGTAAGTAATGATTAACATACCTTAAAGGTACTACGTAAATTATATTGTGTTCGCATGATTTATGATGTATGACGAAGTCGAAATTTCACAGGAAGTCATTTAAACTGTTGGAATAGCAGTCTAGATTGCAGAAACAACAATTCTGGATTGTTAAAGTTAAATTAGTTAGATTCAATTTTCTATTCATTTTATTCTGAAATAATTGTATTTTTTTTTTTTTTTTTTTAATAAAAAAGATAACAATTACTATAACATTCAATATGAAAGGACAACAGCCTAAACTGTTATTATGTCACTCTACTATTCTCTATATGTAACAATAACACTGTAAAAATGGGTTTTGATTTATTTTCTTAAATGCAGTAAAATATTCTTACATTCAGTATAAAATGTTCTTAAATTAAGTTTAAATTGTCTTAAGGGGTTACACTAGTTGATAACGGCCGAAAACAGACCATTTTTGAAATCATGATAACTCTTAAACAATAATGAATACAACAATAATATTAAACATGTTTATTTATTCAACATTAAACTTTATTTTTAACAGCAAATAAACTTTTTTTAAGTTTGTTAATAATCATCCCCACCCCCCTTTCTAGTACCATGTCCGCGCGAACCTGCCTTCAGTGTTTGCACGATAACTTGATCAAAAATCAATATTTCTGGCTGAAATTTTGACAGCATGTTCAAAACTAAATTATCTACCGACTGTCGAGCCGGATTTTTGAATTTTAAATTACAAAAAAAATGGGAATACTTTGAAAAAAAAATCGAATTTTTAGACCTTTTTTTGTTATTTAAATGATGATAATTGTTT
>JABFPJ010004968.1:0-12863 GCA_022817425.1 Gryon sp. ZL-2020 | reverse complement strand
TTTTTGTGCATGAAAGGAAAATTTTTACTGTTTTTAACAGGAACTTTCATGTTAATGGGAATTCTGTGGTCAAGTTACTGTTTAAACAGTAATTTATTGTAAGTTATTTTTCTTAGTGTACAAGTAGTCAGACTTTATCGACAAACATTTCATTATACATATACTTAAATAATAAGAATAATCTTTATTTAATTTAAGAGTGATAATTTCAGTTATAAATATTATAAAAAGTTTGATATGAAAGAATCGATTATTTTAAATAATCTATTTTTAAGTTTTGCTAATTGTTCAAAAAATCGAATTAAAAATAAAGTAACTTACGAATCTCTGAGCCCAACACATTAATTGAAAGTATATATTAACAAGCAAAAGTTACATTATAGATTATATAATTCTTGAGATAAAAATCATATATTATATAATATATACAATATACAATATATAATATAATACAGTATAAGTAATTACAGTATGTGCAAATTTAACTAATTTTATCATTTTAATTTTCGCCCAATTTTAAATATTAAATGAAATTAATTTTTTTATTTTATATTAATGTTATACAATGTCTATACTGTTTCAATCTATTTCAATTCCGTAATATCGCTAGGACATTAGGCCCTTCACCATACAAAGGAATTATAAATAAAGAATGGAATCTGTGATTCTATTTTATAAAATGTAATATAAATTGGAAAGTGTTTCAATAGATTTGTAATCTTATAACTTGTAAAGATCTCGAAGTGATTTAATTACAGATTATAGATACAATAGATGTTGATGAAAACTGAACCTTTTGAAAGAAATGTAGACAGAGAAAATAAATTGATAGTGGATTCACGGGACACGGCAAACTGGTCCCGCGGGACACAAGAGCTTTAGTAGGCGGCAGTTTTGTGTCGAACAAACGCCATAAACTGTTTGTACTCGGATTAGCCACCCGTTTTGAACACTCGAAAATTACTTCGCAAGTAAACTTAAAACAATAATAATTATTTTATTTTGTACAATCATTTAATTAAAATGTTGCAAAACAACTTTAAATAGAGTTTATTATCATTTATGTATATCGTTTTTATACCTGGCATAAAATTTCAAAAGAGTTAAATACATTTTCAATTTTATGGTATTACCAGACACGGTTTTTCAAAAGCCGTGCGTAGTTCGACATTCAATTAACTTCTTGTCCATTCAATTACATTTTCATGTCATTGAATAACATGCAGTTAATGCGTCATTTTTTATTTATTTGTTTATTACTGTTATTAATTTCAAAAGTATAATCTAGAAAATCAACTTTTTTAATTTTGTAAAATGAATGTATATTGTAGTCCATACATTTACTGAAAACACCTTAAAAAGAGATTCAAAAATAAATTGAACTTAAATGATCATTTCGAAAGTTTCTAAAAGTTGAATTTGTGAAGCAATTCTACAAGTTGTAAGTAGTTTCTTGCATGATAGCACACAAACGACGTAAATATAAAATTGAAGAGAATTCCAAAATATCATACAAACATTTATATTATTTTTATTATCATATTAAATAAAATTTAATTGATCAATTCCATTCATTTTGATCAATTCCATTCATTTCTTAATAAATCAAGATCAAAGTGTTTGAATTGACAAATTGAAATAATTAAAAAATTTTATAAATAAGTGTTACCAAACTACCGCCTAAATAAATCCAGTTAACTATAATGAAATTATTTTGAGTGACATGAATAAATAAGCTGCATCAAATAAATAAGAACTAATCAAATGAAATATTCCCCGTAAAAAATCAACAAAGAGACAATCGTTTTTTGTACTTGGCCAGAGACACTACCGTGTCTCTTAATTTGTGTAGATATATATGCATCCAGACTATATTTTGTATGACTAGATTGCTTTTTCACCGCAAATAGCGGTATTTTCAAAATATCACATCACCAATATGAAACTTATACCGCGAATATATTTTAAAATAACAATTACAGTTATATAATTTGTACAATCTCATGTTACAAAAATTTTCTTGCTAATAAAATTAAATATAAACATAAAACTAAATTCTAAAACTGAACTTTGTGTTTATCAAACATCGATAAAGCGACCATATCAAAACATATAAAATCACGAAGAATTATAGTGAAACGAAATATCCGAACATATTATAATTTCAAAAAAATTACATGCTCTGAAAAAACCGATTTCACGATTTCGTATGAATACTTTATTTGTGTTTTTCAAACGAATTTGCGTTTTTCTAATGTTTCATTCCCCACGCAAAATTGATAACAGTATTATAAATGTGTATAACTTTACGAATATATACCCAGAGAAAAGAGTCATGAAAATTTACTATGTTTTATAGTAGTTTGGGAAATTTTTGCAAAAGAGTACAAATTTTACTATGTTTAAGAGTAAATTTCAACGAAAACATAGTAAAATTCAACAAATACATAGTAAAATTCAATTTAAAACATAGTAAAATTTATATTCTTTTGAAAAAATTCCCAAACTAATATAAAACATAGTAAATTTTCATGACACTTTTCTCTGAGTGTAATAATGCTAAAATCAATGAATTGATATTTATTGCTCAGTAGTATTACTATTTCTAAAATAACCTGCGCTGACTTTCTTGTTACTTTTAGAAAAATATGAATATGTTGAATTCAATTAAATTTATTTCTTTTTTGAGTTACTGTCAGTTGTAATTTAAATTGTTCTCTATATTTTTAATTATGTTTTTTTATTAATCCTTTCCCTTGTATGTATTTTATATAAACTGCAAGACTGCACCCTATATATTTAAAGAATGATCTGACTAAATGTACTGTATGTAATTATCTTAATTATGTTAATAATAGTAAAACCACTTGCTGAATTTGATTGGATTAAATTGTTTGTACAATCACCACAAATCCATGTGTATAAACACCTGTTTGTCACCGTGGTATTTGATGAACTCAATGACGCATTAGGAATTACAACATTTCCCTGCAGCATGACATAGCATACGTGTACATTGAAAACAATATTCGAAAAAGCAAAATTCAAATGTACATTTCAAAGTAAATAAATTTGAATAAGTTAAAAAAAATTACCTTTGACAGCCACAATCAATATTACTTGATTAAATTATTATTATCTTTTAACTCCCAATATAAAAAAGGCTGTTTAAATTAAATGTTATATCATGACAAATTTCTTTTATGTTTTTTTAATTTTTGTTTAGGCATAATATATTTAGTAAAAAATAGTAGCATGACTTAGTACATAAAATGAATTGAATGCAGTCATTTTGAACTATATCGAGAAAACTTTTCGTTCAGAAGAATAGCAGATAATACTGATAAAAAGATAGCACGCAAATCGTTTCGACAGGAAAGTTCTGGATTGATAAATGATGCATTAGTTTCAATGGTACAGTACAATTACCGAGGGTAAGGGTACGACGCGTACCCCGTGGAAATACGTGAGGGGTGGCGGGGGTAGAGGGGGAGGTCGAGTGTGTTCGAGTCTGGTAGCACGCGACGCAGTTCATGATGGAGTTGGAATGAAGCGCAGAGATTTAACAACGTTACAATGAACGAACCAAGTTGTCGCATCAGCTCTCGCTAAATTCGCCCTCTTTGTCCCGTGCCAGCGCTTTCGGCGATGTGAAAATACAGCGAAGTATAGCAGATTGAATTGTAAAATAACCGAGCAGGGAACAATGTAGCCCACGGTACAACATTGTGTTTGCATTTAAATAATCCGCGAATCGACAACACCCTAGTTTGAGCTCAGCTATTACGTGATAACGATTCCACGGCAACTTCATTTTTCAATCATCGTTACGTTTGTTTCTATGTGCCCGCGAATTAACGAGAAATGTATATTCACAGTAGGTTTTCAAATACGAGAGAATTCAAGTTAAACATATGAAGACATTTTGAAAAAATTAATCTTACTCATATTAAATTAACTTTATATGAGAAAATAATGGAATAATTATTATGCAAACTCGACAGACATGTTCAGTTTTTGTTTCACTTATACAATTTTTCTCATGAATAAAAAAAATAGTAGTTACCTCACACAAGTACAGCAAGTAGTCTGACACAGCTTTAGTCTGACAGAATGGATTAATTATGACGAGAAATATTATCTGAATCTCAATACCAAGTAATGTTTATACCACTTATAGAAATAGGTATATAAACAGTAATAACAATAATAAAAATAATAAAATATAAAACAGTATTTAAGTTTTCAAAGCAAGTTTTATTTTTTTCGGTTATAATTATAAAGAAACAGACGAAAAGCTGCAAACAAGATTATTAGTATTTTTTATTGCTTTTAGATATGTATTTTTTAATTCACATAATTAAATAAAATATATAATAAACTTACCAAATTTAAGAAAATGAAATTGCTTTGAATATAAAATTACTCTTTTACGTCTATACTTATACTTTCTTAAAGTAGCAGTCAATTTTAATTTTTTACACGAAAAACATTTTTCCCAAAAGTCTTTTTAAATAAAAGTTCTTCATAAATAAAATCCTACAATTGTTCATTATATCGACGCCCCATATGAAAAAGGAGTTATTTCAAAATTTCGTTGTAAAAGGATTTATCTCAGAATATTGTTGAAAAAGGGGTTATAATTAAATTTCGTTGAAAAAGGAGTTACTTCAAAGTGGCATCGAAAAAGAATTTATTTCATAATTCAGCCGAAAAAAGAGTTAACCCAATGTATCATTGAAAAAGGAGTTATATCAAAAATTCAACGAATAAGGAGTTATCTTAAAGTTTCGTTGAAAAAGGACTTATTTGAAGAATTTATTGGAATACTAATTATATCAACAATTTTCGTGAAAAAAATATAATAACTTTTTCCCTGAATCGTTAGTCCGAACATATCCGAAGTTAATCCGAACACTGACGATCACACCCAAAGTCAATTCGAACATAGCCGAACATACCCGAAGTCAATCCGAACACTGACGAACATAACCGAAGTCAATGTGAATTATACCGATCACAACCGAACATAACCAAAATAAGAAGTATGAGTAAATTAATAGCAAATATCGATCGTTCCATTCAAAAAAGTCTTTATTCAGAAACTATGTTTTGTTTCATTGTTATTTTAAATGCATTTTACCGTGTGTATTTTGAATAAAGTCTTTCTTGAATGGAAAGATCGATAATATAAAAAATTACGAAAATAATTTAAATAAGAAATACGGACTATTTTTCATTTCTCTGTGTTCGATGTACAATAAATTTGCTATTTTACATGCTTGGTGTACAGTGAATTTCGGCGTCCGAAATTGTAGTTGTTCGTTATATTCTTCGACAAGTTATACATTACAATAAATTATATTATATTATAACTTGCATTTTAGGCAACTCTGAGAAAATAAAAGATTAACAGTACGGTATAGTTCGGATTAACTTCAATAATATTCTGCAATGTTCCAATTGACTTCGGCTATCTTCGACAATGTTCGGAATGACTTCGAGTATGTTCGGTAATGTTCGGATGGACTTCGGGTATGTTCGGCAATGTTCGGACTGACTTCGGGTGTGTTCGGCAATGTACGGATTGCCTTCGGGTGTGTTCGGTAATGTTCTGACTGACTTCGGATGTCTTCGGCAATGTTCGGACTGACTTCGGGTGTGTTTGGCAATGTTTGGATTAACTTCAGGTATGTTTGTCAGTGTTCGGATTGACTTCGAATATGTTCGGTAATCTTCGGATTAACTTCGGATGTGTTCGGTAATGTTCGGAATGACTTCGGGAGTGTTCAGCAATGTTCGGATTGACTTCGGGAGTGTTCAGCAATGTTCGGATTGACTTCGGTTATGTTCGTCAGTGTTCATATTGACTTCGGGTATGTTCGGCTATGTTCGGATTGACTTCAGGTATGTTTGTCAGTGTTCGGATAAACTTCGGGTATGTTCGGATTAACGATTGAGGGAAAAAATTATTATATTTTTTCCACGCAAAAACACTATTACTTCAAATTTCATATACGATTTTAAAAGCGATAAAGTAAATCCTAGAACAATCCTAGTCAAATATAACTTATAATTGCATTTATAATAACAGCATTGTTTAAGTATACGTACTTTGTTATACTAAAACTTAAAATACTAAAAATATTATATATAAGAGAGAAAAATTTTATACTAGGGTCACGAAATATAGCACAAGTATAATAAATATGGCCATATACTTACCTTCGACTTAAATAGACCATAAGCTGTTGCTATTACTATTCTAGTATGGGTATAAGGCTAAATGCACACTAATATAGCAAAAGTACAGCACGAGTGCAAATTCTGCGCATGATCCAACATCTACCTTAGATACTTGAAAAGTAATTATTATGAAATAATACAAAATAAATAAGGCTTAAATTGTATTTAGTTTTTTGTACTATTCATCCTAAATTATCATAATTATTATTCTAAATGAAATAACTAGTTGTCTACACTAAGACAAATAACTTACAATAAATTACTGTATAAACAGTAACTTGACCACAGAATTCCCATTAACATGAAAGTTCCTGTTAAAAACAATAAAAATTTCCATGCCCAAACTTCTTGAAAAAGTCAATAAAAATTTGTATTCAGAAAGTAAATTTTCCAGTTTTTGACAGAATTTATTCGGTTAATGGGAATTCTATGGTCAAGTTATTGTTTAAACAGTAATTTATTGTAAGTTATTTTTCTTAGTGTATACAGATATTTTATTATCATTCATATATTATTAGATCTAATAAACTATATATACATATTTTTCATCTTAATATGTACATTTTTTAAATTGTAAAAGTTATAGTATAATAATTACTTAATAAATATCCATCAATTTTATTTCATAATAAAATTTAAATAACTCTTCTTAAAACAGATAACTAATCTATATTAATCAAAAGATTGAAAATAAGATAATGTAGAGTATGGTATCATAACGACGCTGCAATTGTAAGTGGCAAGTAATTAATGTGGCTCGATCCATATTCTCAAGCCATCAGCTCGAGCACTGACCAACGGAACGATATAACTTCGAAGAAGAGAGACGCTAAGCATCGTCCAGTAGCACTGCAGCATTGTTTCACGGTAGATGAGAATTTAATTTGCAGAAGAGGGGTTGAAGAGCAGTCGCGGGGTAAGAGTAGGGATCGAATGGATGCTGCAGCCTTGTTTAAGCTAGTAGCGAGTAGGGGTGTCAAATTGAATTATCCCTCCCTAACCATTCACCATCCTCAGGGACGTGCTATAGCGATTGCGCTATGTTTCACTCCAATTCAATATTCGCTTTTACGTTGTGTAATTTTCAATAATTTTCGTAAATTTACAAATATATATGGAATTTGAAACACAGTTTCCCTACATTATTCTCACTAAATATTAATTGATGATTGTTGGAACAATTTCCTTTCTCTATGTTAAATGTAATTTATATTCTTCGAAAAATATTTTAATAATTGATAAGGAAATTATTAGTACAAGAACGCATTTAATGTCAATTTTATTATCTTTTGACAAAAGACGATATTTGAAAGTCTATATCAACATATAATGAACGTTGAATGAAATAAGGAACTTAACATTTTTTACGTACTTGATTTTCTTTAGAAACACTTTTTTAGTCCTGTGAATACTTAATACATGTATACACTTTGTTAGTCGGTGGGTATAGAACCAACTGATGCTCTTATCTCGATGAGAACTAAGAGGATAAGAAACTCGATTTGAGTCAAGAAATCTGGGTTCTTTCGCTTATTTTCGCATTTTCCATTTAACCGTCGAGGCGGGATAGTGGAGAGGGTCTTGTTGAATGAAACGAAGTAAACTTTCTCAAACTTCGAATGACTGCGTCTTTATTTTCTAGAACAAATTAGAACGACGGCTTCTTATGGAAAGGTGTTGGAAAGCAAGGTTATTTTCTTCATCGTCACTGTTTTTTTTCCTTTCTTTCTTTATTTCTTTCCTTCCTACTTTCTTCTCACGTCTGCCTCTTTTCAATTTGTGCAGAATAAAGTATATAGATCTAGTATATAATTCTTATTTACGTTTACTTACCGAGCACGACGGGCATAACATAAACAACTCGTAACTATCGAAAAAAGGATGTTTAATTGCTTCGTCGTGAAATACAAAATAGTTAAGTTTCTAACACTGATCAAAGAGCTTAATTTTGCGCTTCGTCGAGATTCGCTACGATTACTTGATCGTCGTTTCACTCGTAATCTACGATGGTATAGCGATGTAAGAATAAAATTTAAATAGTTATAACAATACAGCTTTTTACAATTACATTTAATTTAACTCATTTATTAAACATACTATACTTGAAATTCAAATATATGTATCACTTAATTTTAATTAAAAAACTAAAAATTAAAACTAAAATTTAATATTACGATTAATATATTGTCTCTTATAGTCATTGTATATTAAAAAAATATTGATAATTATTTTTTAGAATGGAATCAACGAGATTACTTGCTTTGTCAGCTGTAACACCGTCTAAACATTCTCCACCATCGCTTCCACAGAATCATTCAAAACATTATCAGGTATGATTTGGTAAAAAAGTCGCATATTTAAACTGAAAAATGAAATTAATTAAGACGAAAAAAATTCAAAAGTTAATAATATAATATTTTATACACTAAGAAAATAATGTACTAAATTTTTACTGTTTAAACACTATTTCAGAGATATTAACCTCTAACAACAAATAATCATGGAAAACATATGTTTATATCTCTGAAATAATATATAACAAAATATGTTTATATCTCTGAAATAGTGTTTAAACAGTAAAAATTAAGTACATTATTTTCTTAGTGTACAAATTTTACGCAATTATATATATGCACTCAGTGGTAAATCTAAATCTATAGGAGTTACAGGTGTCAACAGTTTCATTGTATGGAATACAAATTGTTTCTCTTGTAATGGAAGGTCAGGAACGACTTTGCTTAGCTCAAATTAGCAACACTCTTTTGAAACAATTCAGCTATAATGAAATTCACAACAGAAGGGTTGCTCTTGGGATTACATGTGTTCAGTGTACTCCAGTTCAACTTGAAATTCTACGAAAAGCAGGAGCTATGCCAGTTTCGTCCAGAAGATGTGGAATGATTACACGAAGGGAAGCTGAGCGATTGTGTAAATCATTTCTGGGAGACAATTCTCCGCCAAGGTTAGTTTTAATTAATATTTCATTTCAGACAAATACATTGATTCAGAATTAATATTTCATTTTAGACAAATACATTGATTTGAAATCAATGTTTCCATCTTATGTTTACAGACTTCCAGAAGATTTTGCTTTCGACGTCTATCACGAATGTGGCTTCGGATGTCGCGGAGCGTTTATACCATCACGTTACAATAGTTCTCGTGCCAAGTGTATAAGATGTTCTTTATGTGGAATATACTTTTCGCCAAACAAGTTTATCTTTCACTCTCATCAAATCTCATCGTCAGACAAATGCGTGCAACCAGACGCAGCAAACTTCAATTCTTGGCGAAGACACATGCGATTGACGGATAATCCGCCAGATGAGATCATTCATGCATGGGAGGACGTTAAAGCTATGTTCAATGGTGGAACGAGAAAACGACTACTATCAAATTCCTCTAGTTCTGCGAGTTCGCCAAGCCCAAAAATGAAAGCAATAATGTCGACGGCACCTAAAACAACGCAATTATCACCGCCACTTCCAACTCCCTCCCACCCAAGAGTGCCGCCATTTCCGGAATTATCTCTGCCCATGTCCAGAAATGTTTTCATGGATTTCGTTTGGCATCAACATCAACAAGCCGCAGCAGTTGCTGCCGCTAAAACTCCGGGATTCGCTTTCCCACCCTACGCACTACCGTGGCTTACAAAACGAAGTCCTGTTTTATTTCCAGGTATATAATTATTATAAAGTTCTACTCCTTCATTTTCAAAAATTAAACAAATGAATATATACATATTAATTAACTCTAATGACTTATGTAGAAAATGTTATTATGAAAATAATGACATAATAATTTATAACTAAAAAAATTACACGAATAAAAATACTTAAATATACATTACTTCATATTCTAGGTCCTTTACCACCCCCAATCCCTGGATCAAACCCAACTGATCCGCTACTATCGACAGTAAATAGTCCTTTACATCAATCGGCTTTCCGTCCCGTGATTCGTGGTCCACTAGTTGCAGAAGCTCCATCACCTTTTACTGCATCTGGTACAGAGGCACCTCTTCGAAAGGACGAAAGTTCGGATGACGAAGTTGACATTGAAACGACAGAAGACGATGTGGCAACACCATCAAATGCAGGTGTCCAAAGTTTACATTCCACTTCAAATTCAGTCATGAGTAATCATAGTGGGCACAGTACGTCACCCCAATGTTGGAGTCCACCTCGAGAAACCGTAAGATACACTTTTCATCATTATATAAAATGTTAATATTTAATAATACTATAATTATACAATTTTATGTAAATATTAAGCAGTTTTAAATGAGAAAGATAATTTTACAATATGACTGTAAAACTATTAAGATATTCGTAAATCAATTACATGACTATTATATTTGAATATAATATGTATCTAGTGTTTATGATGCATGAACAAACGAGTTGATAATAATACAAATCTGATCTGCAAAGAGTGTTGAATAACTCTTAAGACTTCTGTTGATTTAAAATGTGAGCGATGACATCAGAAAATTACAATGGTGGCACGTGACCATTGTGTTAAGCGCTCGATGTAATTTTAAACGATCTTTGTTGCTCTTCGCGCAGTAAATAATTCATCCTCATTTAGTCGCACATACATTAATGAAAGACGAGAAGGGATTATGTTCGTAAAATGTTTTGCACTAAACAATCATACTTAAATACAATAAAACACAATAAAACATTGATTGTTGCAATAAGCTGTAAAACCTAAACAAATTTATCCCTAATAGTTACATGGCATAAATTTAAAAAAGTGGCAAATATGCAATTTCTATTAAATTAAATTTGTATAATTTCTTTTATAATTTGCAAAAATAATTTCCTACTTCTGTTTTTCCAGTTAAACAAATTCTAAATTAAATTTTAAAAAAATTTAACGAATATTATAGAAAGCTCTTTTATTTTTGTATTAATAAAATGTATTTACTATACATCACAATATCGTCACCACTTTAATCACTCGACAGACTATAAGGAGTGTACACGTAAATTTAATGTTATAACGAAATGTATTTGCTCGGTAACCGTAGTAGCTCCACCTTGTTCCAATGCACTTCACTAAAACATGAACGGTTAATCAAATTAATATCTCTGTGTATATGTTTTTGATTCGTCAATAAATTTAATTAAATAAAATTGATGTGCATTGCGATCGTTATTTCTATTACACAACATGTTTTACCCTTGTATTAATTAAGCCGGAATTGTTTTATTCAATATTCAATCGCCATTAGTGTAACGATGATGTGAACATCGAATATAATATCTCTTGTTATCGTGCTACTTACCATTTCCAGAATTTGCTTTGTGGTCTGACTGCACAAATGAACACCCTCGTCAAACGTGATAATTATTGTGTCAGTAAATACCAATCTATCGTATATTAAACCAAGCTCATTTATCGGCGGAATTCAAAATCCAAATCATCTAAATAATTAGACCCAATTTACATATTACGTTATTATTTCGTAAATTAGTTGAGGTATATCTAGACGACTCAGTTCAAATTGATTGAAATATTAAAATAATATTAATTATCAGATAAATTAATGCAAATTATTTAATTAACTCTTTTCTATACAGTGTATCTCCTGTGATAGATTCAGAATTTGGGATCGATTTTTTGTTTAAATAATTATTTTAGTAATTTTGCAACATTTAAATAAAAACTTGATAAATTTTACCGACAAAATTAATCTTAGTAGTTGTTCTAATATAACAATTAATTAATTGTTTTAATATTTAATTAAAAGATGAACAAATGGTGTTGTCAATTTCAAAAGTTATTTGTCATAAATAGTGAGAATATATAATTTTCTCAGAGTTATTCCTATGTCTGGATATAAAAGGGTTAATGTAATAATATAATAATAAGAGTCTAACACATTTAAACATTTTCTTTGGTGTTAAGAGAAACACTCTTATATAAAGCGTTTATTTAATTTATACTAAGCATATAATGATCTTGCTAATTTTTGTAAATATAACATACAATGTCTTGTTTATGAGAAACAATGGTACAAGATTAATTTATTCTTACAATAATGTAATAATTTATAACAGCTCGTTTCATCAATTAATGACATTTTAAAAAAATATAATGGACACTCTGGTAGGTCGTTATCGGTTGCTCGCTAAAGCTAAGCTAAGTAGGAATTGTAATAGAGTTAAAATATGGTCCTTTTGTAGCAAATATGTCGAATGATGTGTTCCCAATGAGGGCTAGAATCCTGGGGCCGTACACGAATGTAACACACACATTTGATATGGCCTTAATGTAAAATCAAGGAACATGAAATTCACATGGCACTTCTAAGTCTGAAAAAATAACTAGTGTCAAATAAATAAAATAAAATAAATTGTTTAAGTGTAAACAAAACATAAAATAAATATAACTTAATAAATAAAATACTTTTATATTATATTTACCCGGTAATCGAAAACAGATTGAACATGATTCATGAATACGGAATCTGTCACAAAATTTTTTTTGAATTATGTTGTCTTTGAATGTTACTCTGCCACATTGAATTATTTTCAATAAAAATTATTACGAAAAACTTATTATTTGCTTGTACATTCAAATAAAAAAACTTTTGCTTACTAAAACCA
>JABFPJ010004967.1:0-12864 GCA_022817425.1 Gryon sp. ZL-2020 | reverse complement strand
ACTTTTTATTATAGGACTAGAGGCAAAAGGCGCGCTACGCGCGCCCCCGAGACAAATTTTCAAATGATATTCAAACTATACCATTCCTTTGTTTTTTTAACCAATCACGCGTCAAATAGATTACAACAATGGAACTTCTTGGAATTGGCGACCTACAGCCAACTTCAAGCTACCACCTACTTTTTATTATAGGATAACCAAATAACCAATTTTATGATTTTGACATTTATATTATTATGTAGCCTTCTCTTTTTAATTAACAATTTTATTCACTTCAATTTGCCATTGCGCATTTTATCTAACAATACTTGGTGCACATTGGCCAACTTTGTGGGTAACACGGATTTTATATTAATGGATCCAACATAGGAAACACTGTTTTATCGACACCTAGTAAGTCAATCTTGTAATCAGATTTCGGAAATAACGCGTTACTTGCATCGCGTTACATGAATCGTTACCCAAATATAAGTAAAGAATAATGTAACGCGTTACATTTTTCCTAAATATGACGAAATGGTAACGACGTCACATTTTTGGTCGTAAGAAGTACCAAGTTATCGTTTCTTTTACATTACATTTTACTTTACTCGTTCATCTGACAAAATTTGTTAACGTTACATTTATTGATGACTTCGTGTGTCCCAAAATCGTTTCTAACAGTTTTGAAACACATGTACGTGTTATGGTCATCAAAATTAATTATCATAATATAAATGACATCAAAACGTAAACAGTTATGAGCAGATTATTTTTACATCAAATGATTTAGGGATTGAAAATGAAAAACTTAACGTCACAAATTCACCTGCAAAAAGAACGAAATTTTACCAACTTGATTTTGAAAATAGTATAAATAACGCTTACAAAAATCTTTTTTTATATTTTTTAATAATGTATATTATTAAAATAATAATATACAATTCGCGAATGAAAAACGAATTTCATTTAATATGATCTTTTAATTTTATATGAATTAAACGAATCACTAATGAAGAATATCGCGGAGAATTGGGTAATTAATGCACTTCAAGGAACTGTTGAAGGTGTTTCGGTCTTGGAAATTTATGACACTAACTATATTTTGCATCAATCCAAAATAGTTAATCTTTCAATCAATGCCAAATTTAATAATAATCCACATACGCAGTAAGACATATAATAATATTTTTATATATTTTTCAATTATACATAATTACTCTCTAAATCTGAGTAAGTCAAAAGTCGTCCACTAATTGCAAAAAGTGAAAATTTAATTGTATTTTTCACTTAAAATAAGTGAAAATTTTCACTTTTTGGCGTAAGTGGACGACTTTGGACTTATTGTAAGTGAATATTCACTTATTTGAATTTAGAGAGTATGTTACAAGTTGAATGAATAATATAATACATTGATTATAATTAATCATATTGTAAAGTTATTTAAAAATATTTAAATTATATAATTAATTTTTATTTATATAATTATATAATATTTATAATATAATATAATTCTTAAGATTTATATTAGTTTTTTAAGACGAAAACATACATAAAATGCTTGGGTAATAATTAACAATATTTGTTGTACTGTTTTTTATGTACTGTTGAAGAAACTTCAATTGAAAATTATATATACATTACCATTTTGTATATTTAATATTTGTAGTTATTCTAAAGGTAAAATAAAATTATCATTTTAATATAAAATTGAAAAAGCAAGGTAAAATCTTGGATATAAGTAAACAAAACTACAATAAGAGTCATGAATAAAGATTAATGCGTTTAAAATATAATTCATTTGTATTATTCAATCATTTATAGTTATATGTTTTTAAAGAATATTTTTCTATTTCTGAATAAAATTAATATTTGCTTTATTGTATTCAAATTGAAAAAAAAAACTGTACTAAGAATAATTATCATTTTTCTAACAAACTGCGTATACACTAGTCAGAACCAAAAAATTACCATCTTTTTTTGATAACAAATTTTAGCAATTTGAGAACTATTTTCATAAATAGTTTTATTCGAAAAGATGATAATTTTTTGGTTTCGAAGTTTATCTGTAGTTTGTTAGAAAGATGATGACTTTTGTATTATTATTTTCCTTAGTGTATTGTTTTAATATTACTCTATTACTCTATAGAATTAGAAGTAGTATTATTTTGCTATTTTTTTGTTTCTAAAGCGTTATTTCAGAATGAAACAAAGACTGACAATGTTCTTTTTGAATGCGTCTTGCAGTACTATAGCTTCTAAAGATACAAAGAAAACACAAAGTGCTCAACAAATTGCTTTTCCACTGTTTGGGTCAATTGACTGTAACTCAATCATAAGTCACGAATCAAAATAACATACGTCGTGAAAATGTCCGTAACTTCAACATACAAACATGTGAACGATCGGTGTTAATAACCACATTCATTTGACGCTTTGACAGCTACGCAATAATAAGGTGCGTATCAGATACTCATAGTCTTGGAGTTTGACGCTTTCACTGCGAGCGAAGCTGCTCATCCAACGTGGGCTACGAGCGAGTTTAGCAAATCCTTTATTCCCGACTTTCTCCGGCTGATTCAGGCATCATGTTATGCAAGGTCTGACATAACCTTCGTCATGCCGACTCGGCGTGTTACGCCATGTCCGCCATTATACATCGTGGCTTCTTGGTGTTGCTGTTACCGCGTGTTCGCAAATTTATCATTGCAATTTCGTGACTTAATGATCATTGTTACTCACAAACCTAGTCGAAATCGCATACTTTCTCACCCCGACACGAACAAACCATGAAATCATTTGAATTGAAACATTTTGTAATTCGATTGTTTGAGTTCATCGTATTTATTCGACCAATATTTCTTTTCGATGCTCACTATTGATCTTCTAATTACAATACTGGATTTGTTCACAAACTGACTTTACTGTCAATTCGCCTTGGCTGATAACGAAATTTCATTTGTAAATATTACAAAGTGAACAATACAATACTACGAAAGAAATTGAATGCCGAAATTATGCAAAATCGTATAGCTGTTTATCTTGATTACACTTTTTGTCTAATATTTTTAGAAAATTTACAAAAGTCATACATAAAAGAAGTATTCAAATTTATATCATTATTCCGTTCAATAAAGTTTTAAATATCTTTCATAAACGTACAAATATTTTAAGGGTTTAAGTAGTTTTAGTGTCATCATTTTTTACGATTATACAAATATAAATCGTCTCGGCTGCTCTCCTACAAATATTTTTACGTTAAGAAATAAAACATCATAAATGTTAGACTTTGAATGTACAGAAATATTTATGAGTTATTGTCTCCAGTATTTAATGAATTGACGTGTATTCCGACATTGTAGACGTTTCACTCGTCGTTCCCATGCTAATTGGATTTAGAAACAATTTAAGGAGCGGGTCAATCGTTGATCGTTCAGCGGAGTCTGGGCTAAAAGGCCAATCGGCCGATTAGGCAATTGACATAATTTATTCGGATCCAAATGAGAAATAATTATTAGATAATCCATTGGTGAAAAAAATCGTACTTTACACGCGTCCTTGGGAATGTGTACGTTCCGTAGCACCGGCGACTGTTGGGAGAAAGTTTGTTATGGTCGACCGATCTTATGTCAGCGGGATCTATTACGATTTGAAAGAATTGTTGCATTGTTAACAAGGATACTTTGATTGCACCGAGGTGAATTTTCAAGCTTCCTGCATTATCATTTACTTAACACACTTGCTGATACAAATAGCAGTGTTCTTCGCACGAAATAACAGATTCACAGCACAATCATCACGATATATGAAAAGAATTACTACAGGGGATTCGCGAAGAGAAGGTTCCGTCACTGAAAAAAATACAACAAGTAATGCACGTTTGTGTTTTCATCATATCCCTCTATCTTATTATTAAATAATCCGTCAATAGAATGGTATACTATGAGGTTATCAATCTCTTATATAATTTTTATATATCAAACATACGCGAAACACACCCGAGTTAATGTATATACATTTGATTTATGACAAGTGTGTAATTTTCATATATAATTTCATGTATAATTTGTATTTTTATTTCATTTTTTGTAAGTTTTATAGTACACGACGTGTGGTTTTTTTTTGTATAGATTCGTGTTTGGCGACATATATTTGTTAAATGGAAAATGTTTTTCATAAATCTTGCTGGTAGTATGCGGGTGTAACAGTCAACTTTGATAAACGAACAAAAAAAATGTAATTATTGTTTGTTGAAAGTTATTATAAGTCTGCATTACTGCGTGTTAAATAGCGAGTGTTTAGAATTGAGTAATTTGCTTGGATTATTATATATTATGTTTAAATTTGTTTGTGCAATCGTTTATTTAGATTATAAAATTGTCACTAATTATATGCTAGTGTGTAATAAGTTATAAGAATTTAATGAATCTAAGCGAAAGTCATAGGTATATTTTGAAAACACTTGAAAAAGTTTGTGATTGTGTAAGAATCGTGGTAGCTTCATTTGTCACAAATTATGCATTGGTAAATTGAAATTTTAATTAGATGTTTTATGAAAACTTCAGAAATGAACTAAAAATAAAGTTGTTTTAAGCACAAAGGAAATCAAATAAATAATAATAATAATAATGTAATAAACAATTTGGAAATGTAATTTGCAAACATAATAGAAGAAATGTGTATTTTATTGAGTATTACCTTTTCTTATTTTATGTATATTTATTTCTGTTATTAATTACTGTTATAGTATATACTATATGCTTCATTGCTTCTAATTTTATTAGAGTTACTAGAGGAAAATTAATGTATGCATGATTAAATTGCAATATCGATTTATTTCACTAAATTATGACAAGTCATGCAATAATTGTTTAACTCTAATTAATAATTGGTCTAATAAATAATGTAATTAAAAATTTGTAAAGTAAACCTGCAATCTCGAATTATTGCAATTAAAACTGCGTTTTTCTTGTAAACTATTTCTTGCAAATATTTCAAAAATAATTTTTCATGTAAATATTTCCTCAAAATTAGCGAACACAAAATTAAAACAAAGACACATTGTTTATGTCTATTTTTTTCTTTCGATTATTTATCTAGTCAAATATGACTTACTTAGAAACGTAAAATGTTATTAAACCAAAAAGTGAAGTGAAATTCGTGGTGATTTACTGCTTTACAATTGTTTTATGTTTTTATAAAAATTAAAAGAAATGCTCATAGTTAAACTGTTACAAAATAACAAAACAAATATTGCAAATTGTTTGTTAAGCACTTCGAATACAGCTTATAATGAAGTTTTTTTCTCTACTATTACACTTTACACCTGACGTAAATTATCAAAACAATCAATTACAGATAATGAAATAAGCAAGAATTACAGATATAAAAAAATAGAACAGAATGCCGTTGTCAGAATTAACTAGGAAAAGGCAAAATACACATCTGTTTTTCACATATAATTTTAAAAACTTTAAAATTAAATTAACCTATTAATAAAATAATGTTTCCCTTATAAGCAAATACATTAGACAGTCTAAAAATTATATTTTCAAATGTTAACAAAAGTTTATTCATAACACTTATTATAATAATAAGGATGTGAATATACTTGTAACAAATTTGAATTCGTAATTCATATAACAAACAATGAATCAAATCCTTGTAATTGTCATTTCAAGTACGATGTTAATAAAGATAATAATAACAAAAGGTTTAAAAAATAGTTGAATTATTGATGGAGTTGAAAATAATTTTATAACAATATTCATAATAATTCAAAAAATTATTTTCTTATCTAGTTATTAATACAAACAAAAATAAAGTTAATTTACTTAGTAAAAAAAATATGTTCTTACGTATTGGGAAGTCGGGCTCATTGAGTCCAGGATTCGGAGATGTGTCATTTTGTGCGGTGACAATAACTTGAGCTTTAGTAAAACTGTTAGATAATCCAATAGCAAGAATAAGGAGCACACTAATTTTGGTCATCATTTTGTTTTGTCTTAGGAAACCACTTATTAATGTGTCTAATGTTCTAGGCTGAGACACGTGTGTAGTGTAAATCGGTTGCGCCGATAGTCTTGTCAAAGATAATTCGCGTTGAACACGCCTCGCGTCGTGTCACCGCATTTAAGGCATTTTATGCCAAAAGTAGTTTACTAAGACAGTCCAGCAATGCGGAACAATTTTGCGTGAAAAGACACGAAGAAATACCGCGACTGCTCTGTGATTAAACTAAAGACAGGTCCCCTTCATATTCAGTCTTATATGCGAAAACCCCTACTCTTAAAGTAAGCTCCTTTGAGAACACGGTACCTTACACACGCTCTTTTCTTTCTTCTTCTTTCTCTTCTTTTATTGGTGATTTTTTGTTACTTCCAATTAATTCATTGATTTTTGTCTTCTTGCTAAATGAGTTTCTTTTATTGTTTAATTCTTACCAAAGCATTAGTAAGTAAATTAAGAATTTATTTGATAAGAATTTTATTCTAAAATTGTTAACTGACAATTTTATGTTGAATTCTAAAAGAAAAAAAAGTGAATTCTTTTGATAAATAATATGATCAAGTATAAAAAAATACAATGCAATGTACATTGACAATTATTTTCAGAATATTATTTATTATTTATATTAATATATATTTTATTGTATTACAAATGTTATAATATCCAGTTTGTCAATATATTGAATAAACTTATTTTCTTTACGAATAAATTAAGTTAATAAACTTAATTATAATGTATTATAATAAAGAACAGACAATGTCTCAATGAAAGTGTAACTAATATGTTAACAAATGAAAGTCTTCCATTAATCAATGCGACGCATCTTTCACATTATGTCATATATGATTTTATTTTCAATAAAATGTAGTGAAGTTTTATTGATAATTAATCGATAATATTGAAGTATCGGATTTAATTATTGTACAAATAATTTATAGACAATTGTACTTACTTATGCTGTTATTATATTACAATGATAAAATCTTTGTCATATTATAATTATATTTAAATTTATTTTTGATTTCTTCGACAGTTTCAAAATATAAAATACTGTGATGTAAGACATTTAAAAATTGTCACAGTGAAGGTAAAACTCACAGATACATAAGATAATACGTTATTAAACTTGTCAATTACGGAAATTCCAACTTATGAATGCAAGATTTTTCAAATTTCTCTACTATTAATAAATGCGAAATATCTTTAATACTTTCATTCTAGCTGTTAAATCGATGAATCATACATGTTGATACGCAATTAGTACGTAATCAGTTAGAATTTCCCAAATTTAACATAAACATAAGTAAAATATTAATTTTCGTGATTATTTATTAGCAGACTAATAAAGAAAACTTTATGGAGTTAATAGTAATAAAAAATAACAGTTACAATTAATTTATTTTGTCAATTATTATAAAGTTCATACAAAATTAATACAATATTGATACCATGAGTATATTGATTCTTTTGTAAAATAAGTTTTTAAATGATTACCACGTAAAGTTTATTTCTAAAAAGCTTATTGGATTACTCTTAAAAAGGCAAATCTCTTTGTACAATCAGTGTACGCCATAATTTAATAAGATACGAATATTATTTTATAATGTATTCTTTATTGAATTGTTCACGTAACCATGTCCTTTGTAGATAAAATACGGTATTAAAAATAGCAAACACAGACGTATTTTTATTCGTATCAATGAAATGTTTGTAAAATAAGATTTGCACGTCATTGACAAGGTATTTAATTTATTTCTTACAATTAATTAATTTGCAAAGATTTTTTACTAATCTATGAATACAAATAATTCAGTCTCCAAACAAAATTTTCATTGTATGAAAGCAAAATTGCTTTCAATTATTTTCCAAAATTATTTTATATTACTACTACTAAAAAGGGTCTTATTTATCTTCCGTATTACACTCAAAACGATATCTGTGATTTTACAATACGTTTTCCAGTTAATATCACTTTAAAATAACAAAAAAAATGTATTATTACAGTAGTTTCTTTGAAATGTACATTATTTATATTAAAAATACAGCTCTACTGTGAAATCTATTAAGAATTAAAGTATAGAAAGTAAACTTACTGTAATTTTACAATGTAAAGTTTTGAGTGTATAAGTGTATAAATTATTTACGTGAAAATTCGCAAAAATTGTTTTAGTTAAAATTTTTAACTATTAAGCTCTTTAGAAATAGAAATCTGTAAAGTCTTCATTTTCATTAATAAACATCAAAATAAAGAAGCTGATTGTGGAATATAATCATGAAATTATTGTAACAATGTCGCAATTATATTTTGATCAAAAGGTAAAAAAATGAAAATTAGAATCTTTGTACAATTTGGAACATTTGAAATGTTATTTCTTGTTAATTTCAACTATTCTTTTTAAATACAAATTGCATTTTTTTAATAACAAATTAACCATTTGATTATCTGAATTATATATTTTCGTTGAAAAATTGAAGTTGATTAATATATTAGTTTTAAACTACCTATAACGATAATTTTATAAACAAGTTTCTTGTCACTTTAAATGAGGATAATTAATTTCATTTATGAGTTAACAATCGAACAATTATATAAAAAATATTATTGTCTTCATTAATCTTTTTATGCAGTATTTCAAGTTCAGAGATACACACGTCAAGAATTAAATGAATATGTATTAAGTATGTCTAACAAAAAGTATGTTATACAAATCATATTATCTAATAAAATGTTTCCATTATCATTGAAAACGTCGTTAACTTTTCTAGGAACCCTTTTTATTAGATTATTCATTAGTTATTATAAAAATTGTGTCCATACATACAAAATTTTTAACTGCGAATAATCATATCATTAATTGTCAAGACTTTTAAAATAAAATTGCAACTGAGATTTTATACTATATATATTTCAATGTTAAAACTAAATACCTCGATATTTCATATGACAAACACAATCAGATGAATAATTGAAGATGAACATTGAATTAAAACTTCTTGTTGAAATTTTGAATTGGAATATATATATATACAAATTACAATTTGAAATATAAAAATAGTGAAAGGAACAATTTATTCGTCTGCGAATAAAAAATTATACAACGTTCAACAAAATTAATTATTAGAATTTGATTTTGCAGATTTTCTATTTAAACAATAAATTGTACTATATAATCAAAAGATTGACAGTTTCATAATAAAATTTTCCTTTCAATATGTTTTTTTCTTGACAAATAACCATGCCTTGACAACTGAACTTTACTATTTTTAATAAAAAGTTGATTGCAGTTGATTGTGATTAATTTAATCATTACACAGTTGTATATTTAAATTTGCACTAAATCACATTGTAATTATTTGAAGTACGAGTTTATAGTTTATAAAAATTACTATGTTAAAATGTAATAGAAAGACATTAATAAACTTTTCATGAAATTTCATGAAAAGATTACATTTTACTTTAAAAATGCAGCAGTTCTATTCATTTTCACAGAAAAAATGTTATGTGTATACAGAGTCAGTATGTGAGAATTAAATTTTTATAGTTCCCTTTTCTTTTTAATAATTGTTTAACTATAACTATTACAAAATATATATAACAAATTATTGAGATACTTTTGGTATCTATATTTCTCAAAATAAGACATATGTAATCACAGTGTTATTGTCTAAAAGTTTGTATGTGTATTCATGTACATTTTAATTGAAAGTAGTAATAATTAATTATCTGACTTTAAATTGAAATGCTAGTTACATTAAGTACTTTACGTAGCTCGTATGAACAAACAAGAATATTAAAATTTGAACACAAGCATTTCTTAGTGTATTAATACATTGCATACAATTAAGCATAATAATTAAAAACGTATGAATTGAGTATGCGTGCAAATTGAATAAAATACATTAGCGGTATAGGAAACAGAAAATTGAAATATAAGTTATGAAAATAATGAATAAAAAGTTATCAAAAGGATAAAACAATTACTACACAGTTTGCTAGTTATTCATGGTCAAATGTTGAAAATATACATTATTGGCCAATTTTAAGAAAACTCAGATATAAGTAATTTATGATGTTATTGTTATATAATTTTTAGAAAAAATTAATTTTTAGAAATTTTTAGAAAAAATTAAAACTAAAGTATATTTAAACGATATATATATTGTCATTGAAAATGTTTATCTGCAAAAACTAACTTTAAGACATGATTCCTAAAAATACGCTACCTAATGATAGTGCCACCTTAATGCTGACGTATTGGGCATTAAGGAGGTTGTTCCGATAACTTAAAGAAATGCGGCTAACGTGAAAATTTGCTTGATTCTGTAATAAATAGGTTACAATATTGCTTCAAAAGCCCATCCATTTTTACAGCATAGTTTGCGAGAAAAAAATTGAAGTTGTTGATTTTTTTCAGAATGCACAGTAGTCTTATGGAAAAAATAATCAAATTTAACACTCAGTGAAAACCGTACTGTAAAATTGTAAAATTATATATAATTATTTTTTACACATTTCTCTATATATCTACATTTCAATATTTAGATGCATTGAAATTTCTTTTGAATGGTTTATAATTTTTAAACGGAAACCTCTCTATACCTCTCTTGTAGTTAAGCAATCTCCTTAATATTGACTATATTATTTATGAACTTTTCTTTGTAATATAAAGGATACTTTTACACTAAATATAAATATAGAAATGTTAAATTTACTGGAGTTACATTAAAATCTTGTTGTTATGCGGTGCCAAAAATTCCAAATCCGTGAATTTTTTTCAAAAGGCACGAGTTTGAAAAACGCGATTACTTCTCGATTACGGAAAAAGAATTTCGGAATAAGATTTATTTTTCAAATATTTATTATAAATAGTATATTACAAATATACTATAACTATGGTACAATAAAACGTTTAACCAAAATATGTAGGTCAGGAGAACAAATAAATGATGGTTATTCTAATACTGACTGTTAAGAGGATGTCATAGGTGTTTAGCTTTTCTATAAGTGCAAGAGAGATAAATAGATTGGACTTGTAGTAGAAGTAAACAAGATAAAGAAAAAAGAG
This sequence comes from Gryon sp. ZL-2020, assembly GCA_022817425.1. NCBI lineage: Eukaryota > Metazoa > Arthropoda > Insecta > Hymenoptera > Scelionidae > Gryon > Gryon sp. ZL-2020. The sequence continues at coordinate 1,810 of JABFPJ010004967.1, read as the reverse complement.
TTTGACATCTTCTTAGTTCCGGTAATCGTTATTACAATTACCTTTGTGTGTACTATTTTTTATATATCAAACTTACAAGGGACAGTACTTCTGAAGAAATTTCGTTATCCCACTTATAATTTTAGCATTTGTATTATTTATTTATATTTAAAAATCTCAAAAACGTGTCATAAAAAGCGCGCAAATTACAAATAAATTAAAGTGAATTTATCTTTTGGTAGCGTCGATAACACCTTACTCGGTAGTTGATAATGAAGTTTACTTTATATTTTTGCATGGTAAGTTAAAATGCGAATAGTAAACGAAATAAATTGAATTCATGGCAATATTGAATGTAGAGTCAGTTATTTATTTTGTAAGAAAGTAAGAAAACAATTATACTAATCAATACTTATTTTCTTTTATTTAATGTAACAAATTAATTATCATTAATTTTTATTTCAACCCATACTTCTAAGATTTCTTACCAGAAATAACATTCAGATGATCAATTTGACTCATATTGGAATATAATCTGTTATATAATGAAACAATTATACGCGTTCATTAAAAATACAATTTCTTGCTTGATATCATATATTATTTCATAAACTTTGTATATTAATTGATAGTATAGTTAGATAATGAAATGAATCATTGAATATAAAAAATTAATAATTTTTGTGTGTAAAAAAAAGTTAAATAAGAAAATTAAAACGCTACTGTATTTTTTTTATATTTTTCACACATTACGATTACTGTATTTTTCTGTTTATTTTTTTTCGTGTACAATTAATTCAATAATGCTCAAACAATAAAATTGTAACAAAAAATTATTAAAGCTTTAACAAAAATGAATAAAATTTTAATAATTTTTATTGTGATTGTAATAATGCTATAGTAAAAATTTTGAAAATTCTAATTTTTTGGTTTGACATCTTTGCGTTCGTGTGAGTATAAGCAAATAGTAGACAATCAAGTAAACCGATTTTCTGCTGTGGCGGGCGGTTTCCTTGAAACTTAGCGGCGATAAGCATGGTTACTAATTAGATGGGTAATCGCCTCGATCCGCTTCGATTTTGATATATTATAATATACAAGGTGTAACATAAATATATGACATGAATATGTCCATCAGACGCCTTGTCAAAAGTTCTGCAAAAATGGTCATTGCCGCAGATTCAGCCATGATTGCCATGGTATTTCCCAAGTTGTGGCAAATACTGTGGCTATATGCGCCATGATACGAGCCATGGTATGGCAAAGAATGTGGCACTTGCATTTGTCACAGTATGGGCAATACTTTGGCAAGCATGGCTAAACTTTTGGCAATGACTACTTTTGCAGAACTTTTGACAAGGAGTCTAATCGTTATATTCATATAATACATCATGTCGTATATCATGTTACATCCTGTATATATAAAATAAAATAATACATACGATAATATACTTAAAATTTTTTCACAAATTCACATTTCTATTGTTTTTTACTATAGCATTTAGGAATTTATGTGCCTGAAGTTCCAAACGTTGAAAATCAACGAAAATATAAACAAAGTCTAAGTCATATAAAAAATGCTATAACTTCGTTGCTATTAAAGTGTACCTCTCCAAATTTTGTACAGAGGCTTTTGAATTGACAACAGAGATATAGCGTTTTTTATATAACACAGTCTTCGTTTGCATTTTCGTTGATGTCGTGATAGTATATTGTGCAACTAGTGGGAAAAGTTGGCGATTCCACGAGAGTGTGATATGACGTCACGAGCGAAGCGAGTGATGTCACACACTCTCGTATGATCGACAACTTTTTCCACAAGTCGCACACG